>PVKC010029378.1:0-15132 GCA_004027635.1 Crocidura indochinensis
AAAAAAAAATCAAAAGCATATGTCACCACTTACTCACTCTTGAAAACTCTCATGAGTTACTCATCCCAACCCAGTAAGATATAAAATTTGGCTCTGGAAATCAACTGAGTTTCCAGGAATAAACAGCAGAAAGCCAGCGCATTTTGCCTTATGGGGTTTTCTAAATTGTAACAAAAGAGAATACAATTCCAATCACCGATCACTGCAAGAACCATTTGAAGAGAAAGCCACAGAAAGGAGGTGAATTATCCACTTAGCCAAGAAACTCTTTAGTTCTATTTACCAGGAAACTACAGAGTTAGCTTGCCAAACTTTACGAAATGTTTTCTTTCTTCAAATTGCTTCCTCATGTTATGGTTTATTTTAAAAAACTATCTTTCAAAACACAGAAGTAGATATTATACAGTTAGTGGTGAAAGACAATGATACATCAGTTACAGTGGGAAACATGCAATCAGACTCATAGTTTTTAAAAACATTATAAAATAAGCAAAGGTTCGATTAAGAACCTTTAAGGAGCAATTTACTCTAAAATTAAGGTATTCCTATTAAGGGTCATAGACCATAGAGTCAGTTGATTCAAAACTACATAAAGAATCCACATGATTCATTTTAGATTAAATTCTTCAGATGATATGCTATCAAAAAAAAGTGAATCTATCCAGTACTAGTGATAAGGTATATTAGGAACACTTTAAAAATCTTCATTTTTTCCAACTGGCAGTTCTCTTGATTAAATTATTCTCTTGGCCCTCTGAAATGAACAAAGTGTTGACAGCACTTTCCTTAAATATGCTATTTCTATATACCAAGACAAGAGTAACAAGCCAATGAGAATCAGACTAGTTTACTTGGGTGATGATAGATGAGAAATAAAACTCAGCAAGACAGGGTTAATACTGTATTATGTTTTGGCATCATGCATTCCAACAAGACAACTTTACTATCTTAGCAATCAATGATGTTGAAGATTTTCACTTTAATATCTTTGACAATTTAATATTCAACAAAGCGTGACTTGGCTTGCCTATCAGCAGATTAGTCAACTGCACATTTAGAATGAAAAGTTGTTGCAAAATCTTAGTGGAAGACTTCTTGGCTGAAGTTTTAAGTCTTCTATTATTAACACTTACTCAAGTGAGAACACGTAATTTGGGGATCCTTTCTGAAAAATCCCTGAATGTAAATATCTATTTCATAAAGTCCAGTATTAAATTCTAGCTCAGCAAAGTTCTAGAATATTTTTTCCCCAACCAAATGGAGAGATATAAAGCCAGGTTAACATCAAGACGAGCTGATCTAATTTCAACACCTAGAACTTTGAACGGATTCTATTAATCATGGATTCCACTTTTTTCTTTTCTAAAAAAGTAAAACTCATCTGATCACATCCAGTCCTTCATAAAGCTTGGAATCTTCAGAATGCATGCAATCAGTTCTCAATATCTTCACCTTGATTTAGTCACCAAACTTCTTGCCTCGAGTTGTTCCCTGCATTATTTGCACCTTTCTTCATTATGCCCTTCTAGTTCTTTTAATAATAACACCTCTTTAATAATAGCATCCTACATTTTCACTAAAAATCCAGATGGAAAATACTTCTCTCAAGGACTTGTGATTTCACTCAAAATAGAAGTCAAAATTATACAGTGAGTTCCAGTGATCTATCCAATCAGGCCCCCTCTCTCTGACTCTTCCTTTTCTTTATTCTACCCTCCATTCTTCTCCACAGGGTCTTCTTGGCCTTGAACTTCAGGGATTCACTTATCCCTTCAGTTAACCACATCATGAGCTTCTTCACCCTTTCAGTTTTTGCTCAGTTAAATAAGCTCTGGCTACTTTGTTTAAAAGGTGAAATGCTTCCCTCACACCCCTTTTCTCTCAGATTCTATTCTGTTCTATATTGTTATTGATAGTACTTAGCATCTCAAAAAATCATAAAAATTATTATAGATTAGATCTAGGTCAGTAGTACACCACAGGAGTTCTACAAGGGCAGATATATTTAGTTTTGTGTATTGACTCATCCCATCACCTAAAAGAGAGTCAGAAGTTGAATGAACCCACAATCAATTTGTGTGGGATTAATCAATGAATGAAAGTGCTGGTGCTTATATGTGCTAAATAGTAACACCTATTACTTAAATGCAAAAGAGATGCATTTTAGATGAATATGCAAATAAACAAATTCCTAGAGCTATAAAGTGTGAAATCATTAAATTCCTCAATCTCAAAGAAGTTTCCAAATATACCAGAGAGGAAACAGTGAATTGTGCTATTTAATTGCAGAGGAAATTAGGCAAGATCAAGTATGGAAGTCAACTTCAGTTCATGAAAGATATCCTGAACAATGTGAACGTTTTATAATAAAATAAAAGGAGAAAGTGGCTTTATTTTAATTTTGAATTCAGGGCCCTAAAACTTCTTTCTACAAATATAATCAGATTAATCTCAGAAAAAAATGTAGAGGTCATGAGAAAGAATACGACTTTTCATATTTTATGTGTGGTGGGATCCAGTATTGGGACAGGCCATGGAATAGTCTGGTTTCTGGTAGCCCTAGAACAAGTTCCTTCTTTCTACCTGTCTGGGACTCACAGCAAACCCTATCCACTGATTCCCTTAATGATTTCTAAACTTATATTCCAAACCCAAGTAAACAAGGCTAAAAAAGACAGGCCATCTTATTTATCTTCTACAATTGGATTAGTCACTCTTGGTAACTGATGATGTTCAAGTCTCACAAGAAGTTTTCTCACAGACATGTTTTTTTATAGGACAACAGGGACAGATGACCTATAGGCAGTTGACAACTCTCATGCATCCTCCTATGCAATATCACATGCATCACATCCATGGCTATGACTGCCACAGTCTGCTAGGAAGAGTGAGGAATTCTGGGTAAAACAGATTTTCTTTATTTCTGGCCTTTCCTCACAAATCTCTCCCCAAAATTTCCTCAGATTCTTATTCTAGTCGTCACAGCATATTGGATCTATGCCACAGACCACAAAATTCAGAGTCCTTTTCTATATATACTCTTTACTGGAGTACATCCCTCATATCCTATACTGAGTTTTTTTAATTCAATCCGTACCTAGCCTGATACCATGGCACACACACGTGCATACACACACAAATACACACATACACACAACTTGACAGGCAGAGTCTAACTCTGGGACTGGGGTCCAACTAGGATTCATGTCCTTCATGGGCTATCTAGCAAATTGCGGCTGACCTAGGAATAAAACTGGATTTGAAAACCTGGATTCCCTCACCACACCACATATTTCACAAAAGTGGCTGGAACAAAAATGTGGGATAAATCAGAGAATCATTCAGTTCTCAAAGGGAATGTTGCGTAATTTCCTGGGCACAAGTAGGAATACAGTAATTTTTTAATTTGTTAGGATCTGATCACTTTATAAAGTGATAGCAATTAGTCATGGTGACTAGAACCGGCAGTGCTGGTGATCCCACCAAAAATGCACATGAGGAAGTAGAAGGAGTCAGGAGGGCATGAAGAGATAGTACAGTGGTTAGTACCATTTCCTTGCGCACATCCCCAGCACCCCATATGGTCCCTGAAGTACTGCCAGGCATGATTTCTAAAGACAGCCAGAAATAAGCTCTGACCATCACTGGGTGTGTCCCAAAATAAACAATAGAAGGAGGAAAATAGAGCAGTCTACAGAGAAACAGAAACTGAAGGCACTAGGACCCTGAAAACTTCCTCACTGCTCATAGACATCAGCTTCTAACCCAGTGCTTCTCAATTATTTTCTGTCATGCTTCCCTAGGAAGAAAGAAACATTTTTGCACCCCCCCGCGTGACTTTAAATAATATATTTATTAAAAACATTAACAAGCAAAACAAAAATATATAAAATAATCTGAGCTGATTTTTTTGTGTGTGTGTGGTTTTTGGGTCACACCCGGCAGTGCTCAGGGGTTACTCCTGGCTCCATGCTCAGAAATTGCTCCTGGCAGGCACGGGGGACCATATGGGGCACCGGGATTCGAACCGATGACCTTTTGCATGAAAGGCAAACGCCCTACCTCCATGCTATCTCCTGGGCCCCTGAGCTGATTTTTTAATCAGAGGTGATGTCTGCATGAATGGCTACAATGAGCACGTTTTGCAATGCATAGCTTTTCGAAGCGTGTTTGAAGCAGGACACAGCAACTCTCAGCTTCAGAGACATACAGAGACATAATCATGGGGCTTAGCTTGTTATGGCAGTGTTTGCCGGGATCAAACGCGACCCCCTTTATGGAGTCTCGTGCCCCACCCCACGCCGGGGCATACCCCACTATATGAGAAGCACTGGTCTAACCTAAGAACACAAACTCAGGCCCTCTGTGTCTATATGCCTTGGTCTTTTCCCCACCCACCTCATTCCACTTTTCTTTTGTAAATGCCAAGTTGGGTTCAACTCCTTGAAACAAAAAGAGCTGGACGAACTCAACATCTTTAATTCCTCAGACCACAAGAGCTAGAAATAGAGCTTTTCAAATTTCTCAGTAGGCGCCACAGTCTCATACAGCTTCTTTAATTTTTGCAGCAGATCAAGAAGCAAATTTCTAGTGGAAAAGGGCATTGGAAAAGAGCTAAGGACTCTTCCTTCAACACACATTTCAATTATAATACAGTCTATTATTCCTTTGAGTGATAAACAGCATGAAAATTAAAAATTAAAAACTAAAGTTGAAAACTAATAAATCCACTTTTTAACTTGGGTTGGGCACTTAACTTCCAGAAAGCCAATTACTTTGACTAAGATGCAGATGACTGACTAAAATTTGTAAATAAATGTGGCTGGAGGTTTTTCAGGAAGCTAAATGGCTCATGTTAGAATAGTTAAGGTCCAACAAGAGAAGAGAGAGAGGACAGAAAGACAGGATGGGGACTAAGGTTCTTACCATCAATGCAGCTAACCCAATTCAAACTTTTGTACCTTGAGTACACCATGTACAGCTCTGAAAGACCCTGAGCGCCTCCAGGGTTGGTCCTAGAGGCCCCCAAGCACAGCCCAGCCAGGATAGCTCAGATAGTCTCCAGCACCTTACGGTACAAGCAGTATTACAACTTCAAGCCCTTGCACCTGACAGAACTTAAGGGCTGCTATTTCTTGATTAGTGCTTGATGCATAGCACCCTCAGTGGTGCTTGGGTGTGGGTATCTCCTCCCCCAGCTTCTTGTTTATCCCAACTGAATGATCAGAACTGTTCACACCTGGAATGGGTGGGAAGAGGAGTCTACTTGGGGGGTGGGATAAGAAGGAGAATCTTATCCTAGAGAGAATCAGCAGAGGAAAATCAACAAGGAGAACCAGCAGTGAGTATCCACAAGGAGAATCAGCAAAGGGTAGTCAGTCAGCAAGGAAGCTTGGAGAGCATCTGAAACGGAGACAGAGGCAGAGAGAGTCAGAGGAGGAGCAGACAAGAAGCTGCTTGGAAAAGGCGTAACATAGAGGCCATTTGAGGAAATGCACATGGCAGTTAGGACTGTGAAATAAAGCGGGCCAGCTCCTGGAACTTTATCTGACTGCTTTGTGTTTCTTCACTGTCACCATGCAAACTTCAGATCTGCCAGGCCAACTCGAGAACTCCTTCCAACACATGTGAACTGTCTAACTATATATATTAAAATAACACTTGGGTACTACATAGTTCCAGGGGACGCTGGGGGAATCAAACCGTGGTCTGTCCTAGGTCAGCAAGGAAAACATGCTACCGCTTGCGCCACCGCTCCAGCCCCTCAAAAAGTAGAAATTTCTACTAGAAATCTAGGCTCCAGTAATATATTGGTGCTATGTGAGTGTATATGTATGTGTGTGTATGTGTGTGTAGGAAAAAATATATCCTAAAAGATATAAAGACACTATAGCCATTAAGCTAAAGTGGGAAGGACTTAAAGAATCACAATATAAATATCACTGCAACAAATGCTCTGAAAGACATGCACCTCTAAAGAGACACTAGAAACGTGTATGAGAAAAACAATTAAAAAGTCTTAAAGTGCAACACTAAGGAACTTTCTTTGTCATTTGGCACTTCTTATAGACTGGATGATTTAGGCAACAACATGTACTTAGGCATTTATTTAGGCAATATTTAAATTTAGACATTTATTTAGGCAATCAACTTAGAACTGGAAGCAGCAAAACCAAAGATCAAGGTACTAGTAGTAGCCTTGATGTCTGAAGAAGAATAAAATTTTAGTTGATAGACAACTATGCCAGGCAGGGTTGTCATTCCTTTAGAAAGGCATACATTTTTAATTGACTCAAAATCTATTTAGAACTATTTCATACAAATCTAATCACCTCCCACAGGATCTACCTCCATTATATCACAGTGAAGATTAGGCACTAACATAAGAATTTGGGGGGGGGATTAAAAATCTTCCTATCTTTGAGACAGAAGCCAAAAGGTCTTAGGTATATTGGTGGTATTAAGAAAACCCAGAACAGGGGCTGGAGAGATAGCACAGTAGTAGGGCATTTGCCTTGCAGGTGGCCAACCCAGGAGAGACCTGCTTTGATTCCTGGAATTCCATATGGTGCCCCAGCCTTTCAGGGGCGATTTCTGAGTGCAGAGCCAGGAGTAACCCCTGAGCATGGCCAAGTATTGTCCAGAAACCAATCGATTTATCAATAAATCAATCAATAAAAAATTAATAAATAAAAAGAAAGCACAGAACTAAATATCCAAGCCAGCGTCAACAGCAATGAAATCATTAGATCCAAATTTTAACAACCAAAATTTAGAATGATACTGTTATGCTTATTGGGGCAAGGTATGGTGGCATGGGGAGGGCTCTGGGAATATTGGTGGAGGAAGGTTGTCACTGGTAGTAGAATTATTCCTGATTGAAACTGAACTATGAATAACTTTGTAAATCAGAATGGTTTCAACAAAAAAATTAAAAAATACCTTCCTATCCTAGTAGAAAGTAATGCTTAGAGGTCTTATAACAGATCAACGATTTCTACAGTAGTTAATAAGGGCCAGTCTAGCAAACTAACACAAGGTGAGAAAGAGAATGATAAAAATTGTGCTCTTCACACTGAGATTGTTCTCAAACTCAAACAAGAATAAGTTCTGAGCACTGCCAAGTGTGGTCCTAAAACAAAACAAAACAAAAAAACCTGTTCTCTTTATTCTAAGATCATGGTATCAAAGGATCAGGATTAGTGTTAGGAAAAGGGGTCACACATCAGATGTGTACATTGTTTTGGCTGTAGTGTCAAGGTGAACTGCAAAAAATTGAGTGTAAAGGATGTGACTAAATTGGTTGAATAAAACCTCTAAAGGAAGCTCCATTTTGATGTATGGGATCTTATGAGGCAAAGTAACTGCAGAGTTGAGTAATTAAAGACACTATAAAATCCAAAATATAGTCATATAAGTGTCCGTATAAGAGGTAGATCTTACAGTAAAGGAAATGGAGGGAGGCCAAACAGAAAGTGGAGAAATGTGATTGAACTTGGAGGTAGGTCCCAGAAAACAGAAATACGCATGGCCCAAACAGTTATGAGGGAAAGAAGCTGTTTCACTTAGGACCCCTAGAATAAGCACTCCTTTTTTGAGCCTAGTGAGAACCATCTTCAACCTCTGACCTCCAAAATGGGAAAATGTCCCCATCCTGCTGAATCCTTGGTGGTTTCACACACACAGATCCAACCCACAACATGTTATGCCAATGGCCCAGCTTCTCTGCTTCTCAACTCATATCTGCAGACTTCTAGCTGCCTAACTCTCAGGTATTCTGGTTTTGTGGCTGACATCTCCAGGGACCTTTGGCGTCGTTTTTGGGCAGCATTCCCAATGCCCCAATATCCCACTGTGTCTCTGTACACGCGAAGTCCCTGACAGCTTCTGGTTTGTAGAAATCAGAGCCTTCTGCCATGGCTGTACAAGATGCCAACACTGTAATCCTCAAAAGAGAGACAATTAGCAGGAAAACCTCATGAGCATACAAGCCTTGCAGCTGATCAAACTAGGGTCCTTCATAGGACCCCCATGAAACATCAGACCAGACCTCAGATCCTCAAATTTATGGATTGCACAGTCGCGTAAGTGGCTGCACGATACCACCATAATTTTAATTCTGATTTTCTAGTAGGAAGATTCAAAATATTAAATTATTCCTACCTGCTAAGAGTGATTGAGAAATTGATGACCAAGGTAGAGAGAATATTACATTAGTAGTGGGACTACTAGTGGAACATTGAATGCCAGCAATAACTGTATTCTGAATAATTCTATAAATCACAATGTATAAAATAAAGAAATATAATTAAAAATAAAACAAGAAAAGAATTCATCAATGCTGTTATAAACTACTAAATATGTGGTAATTTGTTTCAGGGCAGCAGAAATATCATACAAGACAAGATCATGTAAGAGGTTATCAATCAGCTATTTAGAGGAGAGAAGGGTTTATAAAGTCAAGATAGGTGGAAGTAAGACTTGCTTTGGGAATAAGGGAAAAGAAGAAATCAGTGAGAAGCATTTGTGTTCTTTACTTCCAACCTCAAGAGAAACCAGATTGAAGCAGGGCAGAGATGGACTTCCTATCTAAATTTGGTCTTAGAGTTCTATCGAGGCATTTCAAAGTTTCAATACAAAAATAAAATCTCATTTTACTTCACCTTGGACTTTTCTAATTTAAAAACATATCTACTTATAAATAAAGTGTAATATTAAAAATTTATGTGCAGGGGGCTGGGAAGATAGTACAAGGTTTAAGACATGTGCCTTGCATGTAGTCAAACTTGGTTCCATCCCAGGAACATATGGTCCCCCAGACACTGCTGGGTATAGCTCTGGATGGCACTGAAACATGTACATTCTTCCAGACAAATAGAAGACAAGTGTCAGACACTATATAAACACCTTCTGTATCAGTGTACAACATGTATGTGTCACTTTATGTATGTATCACTGCATGCATTATTTTATAACATGAAAATTATACTCCATGACTGGGTGCAACTTGGAAAGCTCCCCAGGCACTGTGACGTATATTTCCAGATGGTCCAAGGGTGCTGGAGTGGCCTGGGTAACCCCAGGAACCTCACAGTTTAAGTAGAACCACATTCATGTGCTCTCACACTGAAATGCTGGCCCTGATGGCCAAGAATTACCAGGCCCAAACGAACCCATTTGGAAGCCCTTTTCTCCAATAAAATAAAATCTTATGTGAAGACAAGAAAAACTCTTGGTTTTAAAATGAACTATGTATGTACAAATCTAAGTTGCTTTGTTTTTAATCCTCTCCCTTGCTTCATTATTGCTGGGGTTGCTGTCATGACCAGAGGTTGGTTTCATACAAGCTTGCCTGTGATGTTCACTAGAGTCACACCTCAAGTTGCCACAGACTCAGCCCTTGGTGCTCATCAAGGTTCATGCCCCTTCCAGCATGGTATAAGGACACATTTGCTGGGAGTGCCCTATTAGCCAAGACACACAAAATCTGAGGTGTTGTTCAACGGGGGTCACTGTGGCACTCACACTTGTACTCATCAGTGGTTGCACTTTCTATCTGTGTTGCTCATACATTTTTTTTGGCAGAGGTTGGGGTGGACTGGGCCACATCCAACAGTTCTCAGGGCTTACTCCTAGCTTTGCTCTCAGTGATTTCTCCTTATGGGCTTGGGGCACAGGAGATATGGTTCCAGGAGATTAAACCCAGATTGACTATGTGCAAAGCAAATGCGCTACTTACTGTACTCAAGGTCTCATACACTTTTTTTTGTTTTTTTTTTTTTGGGCCACACCCAGTGGTGCTCAGGGGTTACTCCTGGCTATGCACTCAGAAGTCGCTCCTGGCTTGGGGGACCATATGGGAAACCAGGGGATCAAACCGCGGTCTGTCTTAGGCTAGCACAGGTAAGGCAGGCACCTTACCTCCAGCACCACCGCCCGGCCCCTCATACACATTTTTTAAATTGAAGTGTCAACAGGGGCCAGAGCAATAACACAGTGATAAGACATTTGCCTTGCATGCAGCTGACCCAGGATGAACCTGGGTTCAATTCCTAGCATCCCACATGGTCCCCCAAACCAGGAGCCATTTCTGAGCGCATAGCCAAGTGTAGCCCATGAGTGTAACCAGATGTAGTCCAAAACCAAAATCAAAAGTAGTGTCAATATTTATGATTTATGGATATAATATTATTGTCCCATACCACCAAAATGTCAGTATCCCTCCACCACTGTCTCTAGGTTTCTTCTTATCTGTTCTCCATTTCCACTCCCTGACAACTTCTACATGTCTTAGTTCTGTTGGAAAGTCTCAGGGTTTGTTTTATCACCCATTGACTGTTCCCTTGATTCATTTCTTTATATTATACATACAAATGAGATAATCCATCACATGTCCCCTTTACTTAACATGACACCTGTGTTTTCATCCAAGATACAGTGACATACAGGATTTCCTCTTTCTTAGAGTACAGTAGTATTCCACTGTGTCTATCATTTGTTTGCAGTGCTCAAATTTTTGTGATGCTTAACATATGGCATACATGGTCAAAGTGAGTTGCGCTGAGAGTCACACATAACAGAGCTAACAGGAGCAAGAATTGTGATTAGCACATGTGGGTCACTAGGGATTTGAATGTACAATCACACAATTGCATGACAGACAGAAAGAGCCTTAAATACTTTTGACTTTTTTTTCAAGAGTGCCTGAGCCCTTGAAATATGATAATAGTAATACCCATATTGAAGCTAAATAAGAATGATCAATATTCATTTCTACTCATCCTAATGTATTATATATTAAGATGGCCTCTGTCATGCTCAGTGTCAAACCTCCAAAGACTAAAATATGTGGAATAACATGTATTATTTAGAAATACGTAGTCCTAAACTACTTCTGCCATATCTTTTCTCACTTGTATGATTCTGACCCCATGGAATTCCAAGAAAACAGACACTGCATTGTAAAGCCCTGTCTCTGCCAAATGTAATACAGATCATTTCCTGAGCTTGCACTTGCATTTCCTTAGACTGGAAGCTGACCCTGCTGATAAGAGATTTGTCGAGATTTAGGAAGTTCAAGCATTTGAGTGAAACTCATGAATATCTGACTTGTGCTATTTCCTTTTCTCACACTAACAGCCCACTCCTAGTTAAAACAAGTGAAGGAATTAATATGTGTCTGTTCTCTGCTTTGCTCTTCTAAAATTAGAAATATACCAAATATCTAGGTAAAAAAAAAACCCTCTGTGAACATCAGAGAGAATTTGAAAGGTCCTTGAGCACTGAAGGATCTATCTTTCCTAAAGACTGTGGACTTTACTATTAGTACAATGATAAGAAACTATATTCAGAGCCATGTACAGACTCTTGCTTACAAAGTAAGATTTTTGAAGCAGTAGGGACACTCCTGCATGGCCCAAAAAGGAAGAACACAAAATCTCACAATATAACCATAATCTGGGTCTTAAATAATTAAGACTAGGTCCAATTCTATATTAAAAACAGGGCATTTGATGCTCTTATATTGTCATGATTTTTGTTTGTTTGTTTTGGTTTGGTTTGGATTGATTTTGGTTTGGGGGGGCTACCCTGGTGACGCTCAGGGTTTACTTCTGGCTCTATGCTCAGAAATCGCTCCTGGCTTGAGGGACCAGATGAGATGCCAGGGATCAAACTGACGTCTGTCCTGGGTCAGCCACATGCAAGTTAAGTGCCCTACTGCTGTGCCACTGCTCCAGCCCCAACCATGTTTATTTTTAAAGGGTAGTGCTGTACATGCTTTAATTTCAATAGAATAAAAATTACTAAGTAAAATTGTTAAGAATTCTAATTGTTGCTAAGAATTATTGATAAAGTAAAATGGCTGAACAGTAATCTCTGCTATACCAACATGATGTGTCATGACTTATTTCCAGTTAAACTAAATAAAATGCTATATTTTGTTCTCTATGCTCTCTTGAAAAGTTTGAGAGATAATTTGTGGAGCTCTCTTGGATTTTCATCAGGGAAATCTGCTCATGAATCATGAATGACTAAATAAGTCTTTTGATTTTGCAGAGATTTGTACCCACCCCTATAATCCAGGGGCATATAATATCATTAATATATTCAATTAATGAATTGCATACTCCACTGATATATTTTGCATCTTTGATCTTGAATGATTTTTTTACATGCTGTTACCAGCAATAACTCTTCATTCTCAAAGAAATCGCCTTAAATTTTAGCTCAGAGAATATGAACTCAAAGACATTCCATAGTTAATAAGTAACCCAGACCTAATAATGTGCACATGTTTATACTATTTTGAAGATATTCTTATCAGTATATTTTTAAGTTCATCAGATCTTTGGAATGTACTGGGGGAACTAAATAGATTATCTAAGGCCAGGCATGAAAAAGTTAGCTATGAAAAGCTAACTCTAAAATTAATAGAGTTCTTAAAGGAAGTATTTTCTCAGAAGTTTGTTGAAATCAGCACATTTCTGGTTATTAAGGTTTTCTACTAAATAAAATGCTTTAGAAAACTAAACCCACTTTACACTCATCCTTTCTTCACTGATGAAAAAATATTTGGTCAACAATCTATTAGAATGTCAGAGATGAAAATAAATAGCTCAGGAAAATTGCCAAGTAAGAGGTTAACATTAAAAATTTATTTCTGGGGTCGGGTGGTGACGCTGGAGGTAAGGTGCCTGCCTTGCCTGCGCTAGCCTAGGATGGACTGCGGTTTGATCCCCCGGTTTCCCATATGGTCCCCCAAGCCAGGAGCAACTTCTGAGTCGCCAGGATGTAACCTGTAATACTTCTGATGCCAGGAGTAACCCCTGAGCATCATTGGGTGTGGCCCAAAAACCAAAAAAAAAATATTTCTACATATTCATGGCATGTGGAAACTGAAACTTCAAATTACACTCACAAGTCATGCTAAATAAAATGAAATATGAAGTATAAGTCCAGTAAAAATATACAGCCTCTCTCCTTAAAATTAAAAAGCAATATAAAATGAAGGAAGACCTAAATGAATGGAGATAAGTGACAACAGTTTGAAAGAATCACCAGCAAAGAAGCCAATTCTTGCTCTAGAAGTTTAATGATCCATAAGGACAACCAATGGACATAGGCGTACTCTCTCTTACAGGGTACATGGAAAGGCAAACAAATAAATCAATTACGATCAAAATCTAAAGTGAGAAGACTCATCCTACCCTATATTAAGACTTATTATATAAAGCCAAAGGGGGAGAGATAGACACAGAATAATCTCACTCATATACGGGATTTAAGAAAAATAAAAGACATTATTATAATAACACCCAGAGAAAATAGAGATGAGGGCTGGAAGGATAGACCTTGTATGAAGCTTGCCACAAAGAGTCGTGTGTCCAGTCAGAGAAATATCTACACTAACAACTGTCATGACAATGGTAGTGAGGAAGAGAAGTAGAATGCCTGTCTCGAATACAGGCAGGGGATGGGGAAGGAAAGAGATGAGGGGTATTGATGGTGGGAGGGTTGCACTGGTGAAGGGGGTGTTCTTTTTTATAACTGAAACCCAACATTTTTGTAATCATGGTGCTTATAGATAATATTTTTTAAAAAAAACTTATGTAACTACTGAACTATTATGTGCTTTTAAGGCACATAATTAATTAAACAGGACAATAAACACCCAAAATAAGCCCACACAAATATGTGCACAAAATTTCAGGAAAAGATGGGACACAATTTAATGAAGGCATGTTTATTTTTTAGTTTCTGTTTTTGAGAAATGGTGCGGAAACATTGGACATCCTTAGCAAAAGCATGGATGCCAAAATAACTTTAAACAGTCACCAAAAACTGACCCAAATACATTGCTGGTGTGAATTTAAAACGTCAGAATAGTAAATAAAAAAATCTATGACACTTTATTATAAGTAAGACATACATTTATCATGACTGATTCAGCAAATGTATTCTCAGCTGCTTATTTGAATAAAATTAAAAGTTATTAAAAAATAAAAAAGTTACTAAAAAGGCCTATTCATAAGTATATATATATACCTAACAAACCATTGTGGCTTTTTGTGAAAGCACCAAACAAAAATAACTCCAAAGCTCTTTCAGTGAGTAAAGTGTTAAACATAGGGTAGTACATCCACACATAGGGTACCCTATGGAATTGTAAAGACACAAACAACTGATACACACAGCAACCTAGATGAATCTTTAGAGAACTATTACAAGAAATAAGAGAATCACTGTACAATTAAATTTATACAATATTATTGAAATGAGAAAATACTGAAATGAAGATTTATGGCTACTAGGCATTTCTGGATAATAGGATAAGAAGAAGGTATCTCTATTTTAAGAGTACCAAGCGCTATCCTTGTAATGAGACTGTTTGGCTTCTTCACTAGTTGTACAAATCCACACATGTGATAATATTACAAGGACACATATTGATCTGTTAAAGCTGGTGAAATCAGTGAAGGTCACTGAATTATTAATTGATGTCTACTCCAATTTTTGATACTGTACAACAGTTATAGAAGAAGTGAATAAAACCCAGAAAGGCTATGAGGAATCTATATTATTTAGCATGACTGTGTGTAGATGCACTTCACATTTGTGAGTGATTAAATATATGTAGTAAAGAAATTTAGTCCAGATTACGCTATTAGTTGAAAAGTAGGTCAAACATAAAAATCAGAACTCAATTTTCCACTACGTCATAATACATACCACAAGTGAAAATAGGCAGTCATTGTTTTATCCCATATGGAGGTAATAAAGACATGTACACATAGTTAAAATGTAAACATTATATTTAAATTTTGATTTAGATGTAAAAAAATAACTCAGAGAAAAAAGGTATAGACTTGCATCTATCTAATAATGCTATTAAAACATGAGCAAGTCCAAGGCTATAACCTCAGTTAGGCAGGAAAATGTATGAGACACATGGACTGGGAATAGCTGACAGGTGAGAGCATTGCATTTGAGGTCCCAAGTTTGATCCCAGCACTATACACACCCCACCCAAAGTCATGTGTATATCTCTGGAGAACCCACTATCATCAGGTGTGAGTACCAAAACTCCCCATAAAATTAAATTCATCTCATTAGACAACTTGATTCTGGCTC
>PVKC010029379.1:0-15119 GCA_004027635.1 Crocidura indochinensis
TTCGTTCTCTATGTCTGACGCTGTCCTGCGTTGTTTCCCCATTGTCACACTAGTATTGTGTGTTTTTCTACGTGTTGCAGTGGTATTCATTGGGTAGATGATGTGCATAGCCGGACACCTCTGGTTCTAGCCTTTCTGGGTGTGTCGATTAGCCTATAAGTGAGTGGAGTCTTCCGTGGATGAGGCCTCTGAGAGGATCAAATCTTGGGCCTAGGCTTACAGCAGAGAAGACAATCTAGAGAGAAATGCTGGGTTTCTGTGATCCAGCACAGTCCTTAGTGCGTTTTTTACCCTTCTTTTTGCATTGATGTGCTATCCTTAGAAAGAGTGCACGGCCGCGTAGCAAAGTGGAGTGGCCGTGCTCTTCTGCAGCCTATTATTAGCCCACTCCCAGGAGGTCCGGAGGTCAGCAGAGGACAAAGAAGCCCAAAGAAAAGACAAGACTTACAGTTCTTAGCAGTCAATCCTACTGGGCAGGCGTGGATAAGGAGAAATTCCCAGCCTGACATCACAATCAGGGGACCTTGCTTTGCAGAGTACTTGCGATAGCCGGTTTTCAGTCTAATGAGTTATTCCTGGGTGTTTCGCCCTAGGCTAGACCTTTGGGAGAGCGAGTCTTTTTCGGGCCTGTTGGTCCACTCCCAGGATGTCCAGAGGTCAGTGGAGGACAAAGAAACACAAAGAAAAGACAAGACTTACAGTTCTTAGCAGTCAACCCTACTGGGCAGGCGTGGATATGGAGCTATAATATCTTATTACCACAACTACTTCTGAGTTTTTGTGGGAAAAGGTGATTTTAGATAAGAGTACATTATTATTAGCATGATGTGTTTGGGGGCAACCAGAGTCCTTTCATAATGCTTTAGTACAAGTACCCACCATGTGTTACTTTTGAGATATATAAAAGGGGAGTATTGTGTGGTTGCATAGCAGCTATATACTTCTGGAAAACCCTCATGAAAATTCCATTGATTTGGTAACTGGGAAAGATGATGGCTCTGTAGTTGGATCTTTGTGTAGACAGTTGAATAGTCAGTTGAATAGTGGAGATAAGGAGATAGTGGGAAAACCTGGAGTCATACACAGGGCACTAAACCAAGCTTCAATTATTGTATGTTTGATTTATTAGTTTAGATTTAGATAAACGTAAATGAGCAGTGAAAGATTTTATTCTTTTATGCTCTTCCTGCTAAATTTTGAAAATTTAACCAGTGTTAGATAGGATGCATAAATGACATGATTGGTCTGTTTTTTTCTTTCTTTCTCTTTAACACAATGAATATATATATATATATATATATTCATTTACTGTGTATATATATATACACACACAGAGGTTGAAAGGTGACACTGATATGTTTCCATAGGAAGCTGGAACTTCTATTCTTTCTACATTTCTAAAATGTTGTGTGTCTTTGCTTAACTTCTATAAAATTAATCTTTGCAAAAATCTATGGGCTATTTGTTGAAATTTGATGTTATTTGAAATTGGGTCCCAACTGTGGCCTAGCACTTAAACTTTAGAACTGAACAATCTGACTGAAGTATCACCTTTATTCTTTACTTGCAATTATCCAATCAAGGGACTTCAATGAATAGTTTCTATTTTATAATATGAAACATTATGTATAATGTTGTATTATTAATTCATAATGTATTGAGAAAGTTAAAGGAAGTAGTACCTGGCTAAGGATAGATATATAAAAATAAATAGATGCCAGCAACTAGTTAAAGATAGAGGTGCTCTCTATAACTACTCTAGCTATTCATGGATGTAGACACTTTGTCAAAGAAAAAATACAAATGGCCAAAAGGCACATGAAAAAATGCTCCACATCACTAATCATCAGGGAGGTGCAAATCCAAACAATAGAGACTGGCACACATCACAAAGAACAAGAACAATCAGTGCTGGCAGGGATGTAAAGAGAAAGGAACTCTCATTTAATTTACTTGTTAGTGGAAATGTCATCTAGTTCAGCCTTTTTGGAAAACAATATGGAAATTTCTCAAAAACTGGAAATTAAACTCCCATATGATCCAGTTATACCACTCCTAGGGATACACCCTAGGAGTGGTATAAACCCTAGGAGTGGTATAATATATAGTATTTATATTATTACACAAAAACACAGTACAAAAACCTCTTCCTCAAGCATATATTTATTGCAGCACTGTTTGCAATATCCAGACTCTGGAAACTACTAAGATGCTCTTTAACAAATGAATGGTTAAAGAAGCTGTGGTACATATACACAATGAAATATTATACAGAAATGAGAGAGGAATTCATAAAATTTTCCTATGCATGATTCTTCATGGAATCTATTATGCTGAGTGAAATAAGCCAGAGGGAGAGAGATAGATATAGAATAGTCTCACTCATCTATGGGCTTAAGAAAAATAAAAAATGTATTGTAATAATACCCAGAGATAATAGAGATGAGGGCTGGAAGGACGGGCTCATCATGTGAAGCTCACCAAAAAAAGTGGTGAGTACAATTAAACAACTATGGTGACAATTTCAATGAGTGAGAGAAGTAGAATGCCTGTCTCAAATGCAGGCGGGGGGAGAGGGAGGGAATTTGGGGGCATTGGTGATGGGAATATTGCTGCACTGGTGAAGGGGGGGTGTTCTTTATATGACTGAAACCCAACTACAATTATGTTTGTAATCAAGATGCTCAAATAAAGATTTTAAAAATAATCATTTTCAAATAATAAAAGTGTTTGCTAGCAAGGAGTCTGACTTAAAATGAATGAATCTACACACCACAAATATGAAAAAATTTAAAGCTATTAAATATCAACTAAAATATTAAGACCATTTACCAATGACCTATAAGAAACAGAGACATGAAAGACTTTGGATTTAGAATGCATTATGGAAAGAAAACAATGAAAAACATTGGAAAACCCTTGTGAAATATTCAGGTCTGGAGTTTGCGTTAGAAAAGCTGACTCTGAAAGCATTTTCTCCTCAGACAGGAGTTTATCATGCTTACTTGAAAGAAAGCCAGCAAACCTAATGGTTTTGAATGACCCTAAACATTTAAACTCACTTGGGAAGGGTTATTTTACATGTTAGCAGGAACATGTAGATATAGAGTATTAGGGTATTAAGCAGAGAAAATGAAAGAATATTCTTTCTTTGCTCTGGTGGCTATATGCTCAGAAAAATAGTTTTTAGTGCTAGGGATTTGTTTTCCAAAATTGAGTTAGGTAATGATGAATATACAATGAGGGAATGGATGTGTTTAATAGTTATGCATGCCATCCCTCCATTTTAACAGACTTTAGCCATTTTAAGACACGAACATTTTATAAGTTAATTCGACTATAGCAGAACGCTAGAGGCTAGCTAAGGTCCCTTATTCACAGTTGGACTTCCTCAATATAAGGCCATCTCCAGTATTTTTTTTAACACATAGACCTGATTTCACCAGGGTCAAATCCATAGAGTTAGACAGATGAATAGTGTCACTTTTACACAAAACTAAAGGCACAGACTTTGCTAAACAAAAAGGGAAAGCTGGCTGACATTATTGGCTATTTATCCTTCTGTGGCTATTGGACCACCCACCTGTGCTTATAAATATATTATGTCTTAAATTTTGCCAATGTTTTGTGGTATTGGACCAGCTTAGAAGTCAAGGATTCCTATCTCTCTACTATTTGCTCTTATATGTCTGAGAATTAGTGGGCAGCTTAAATAAAGACCTACCAAATATGGTCATACCAATGAGGCTTATTTGCAATATCTGATGAAGTAGGTATTGGGTCTTTAAATACACACTGTAGAATGAAAAATTTCACTTTTTTGTATGTTGTTAGGAATGTGGTGTAGGAAAAAAATCTTTCGAAGTATTGGGAAAAGATAGGAAAAGCTGGCACCATTAAAGATGGTAGTTTCAGAAAATAAATACCCAGAAGGAAACCACAATATTGACCAGTACAGGGTGGACCACAGACCAGAAACCAAGAATAAACAAGTTACTGATTCCTAAATACAGTGGCTTTGCCTAGTAGTGCCATGGAGAGACATTGTCAACAATACTATAAAATTCACTTGAGGGTTTGTTTAAACTGGATACTGAGAATCCAGAATCCAAAAGCTTCTACTAATATTCATGTTTCATATTTTTCATTTTAATTTTTGGATTTTGGGCCACACCTGGTGATTCTCAGAGGTTACTTCTGACTATGCTCTTAGAAATTGCTCTTGGCTTGAAGGGCCATAGAAACACCTCTTAAATATACAACAGGAAAGAAGAGAAGTAGAACTCCTATCTACCTGCACTATATAGCTTGTAAATCGGAGAAAATGAATTAGAGGAGATAAAAAGAAATTTCATGCTATTTTTTCCTTGTCAAAAATAGGTCTTATGTATGCTCCATTTAAAATGTAAACTAGTATGTATATAAACTACTGATACAGTATCTTATTTGCAGTAACTTACAGCTGGCGCATTATCATTATTTCTAACATATTCTTGAGAAGGGGCTCACTAATACTATGGTATACTGGAAACAGTTCTTATCTATGACTACAGAGGAGGCACTGCTTTAATGTTCTCTGTTCAATTATGTTTGAGTTGATACATAATTCATTTTCAGCATGATTTCTCTGTCAATTACTTTATTGTTCATTTGTTCTCTTAGTGATGTCCCTTTATTCTATCATTGGAGAAATACTGCTTCTGAACAAATCTCAACTCAGATGGTAAGCACGTGACTGGAGATTTCCCTGGGCTGGTCATCAAGTCTATTTAATTTCCTACTGTTTGGAAGCAGAATAATAGCTAAATCAAACAAAAAAAAACAGGTTATTTTTAAGCAAAGGGAACATGAAATAGATTATGTAAATGCATGCTCAATGGTAAACATTTTCTTCCACAGTGAAATACTGGCAACCCCATGAGGCTTAAGCTTCATGAGATATTTTCTCCCTGTTGTAAGTTTGTGCACCAAGAATTCTTTTTTAATGAGACGGGGAGCATTGTTTAGAATATTACAGTAGTTAACAAACACCTGCTCACCCTCCCACATTGTGCATGCATGTACATGCTAAGTTTTCAGCAAGTATGGAGCTAATATCCAATTGCTTTAACAGGTAAAAACTGGCAGTGTTTTCTGGCACAACACACACTCTAATTGTCCTTCTAGCTGATACCTGTTCTGAATTGCTCCAACAGCATTTATTATAAAGCTCTCCTATGATCATCCAACTATCAAGCATTCGAGTAGACTTGCTTTTAAAGCTTGGTGGTTGCACAGACCATAAAGAAAGAATAAGAGAATTACAAAGCCAGAGGAAGCACCATGTACTGCTGGCTTCTGAACAATCCCAGGCAGAACAGGTGTATGTAAAGGTAACTCTTACTCCCAGGAGACAGTGCCTCGGGACCTACAAGTTACAGCATGTTCAAGGTTTTCAAGAGTGAGGTGTAAAATTCCAAAGGTTTGGGTTCAGTTCAGATAAGCACCCACATGTTTTGATCTTCCATAGAAACCTGTCTGAAATGTCTCAAACAGCCTGTTAGACTAAGCTGGAAATCTTGCAGGAACTTCCTTTCTCCTGAGGTTTTTGGTACTTCCTATAAATCAGCCCAGAATAGCCTTTCCAACTCTGAGCCAAAGATGGAAAAGTAATGAAACAGCCTTCTCACTTTCTATTGTTTTATGTAAAAAAGACTTCTCATGTAATAGTTCTGAGTATTTTAAACAGAAATGAAGTAACAGAAAGATTCAGATATTTAGACTCCTGTTTGGTTTGGGAAGTCATCTGTAACAGTATTGGGAATGAGATTTTATTTTACTTGTTTTACTCAGACAACTGCTTATCTCTAAATGGTTTTTCTAATTCTAAGTAAAGAAGGGAAAGTGGTGAGATTGTTTATCAGACCTAGATTTGTGCCAGACACTCTAGTTTCTAGGACTTGATGGAATAACTACTCAGACCAGTGAATTTGAGTTGATTTCCTGGAAATTCAGTGCCCACTAACAGCATAGGGGGAGATAATACTTTTATTTTTTAGCCGCCCTATATGGGGAGGACCTAGGAGCCCTTCAGAACCTGACTTTTTATCAGAACTGCCACCATTTTAGATATTATATGTGAGCAAAATTGGCATTTTTTTTTGGGTTTTGGTGTTTGGTTTGTGGGCCACACCTGTTGACACTCAGGCGTTACTCCTGGGTATGCGCTCAGAAATCACTCCTGGCTTGGGGGAACATATGGGACACCAGGGGATCGAATCGCGGTCCATCCTACGCTAGCTCTTGCAAAGAAGACGCCTTACCTCTAGTATCACAGCTCCAACCCCTGCTAAATTAGACATTTTGAAGTAGAAGTGAATAACTAAAGAGCTGTTTTAGTCAGCTACAAAATCGGAGGATTTTCCTCACTATGTTTGGTATGATTATTTCTTAAGACAATTGCCCATTTTAGGTGCATAGCATGATTTCCAAAAGCAAAACTTTTTGAGAAAAAAAGCTTAGTTTGAAGTAGCTAAGGACATACTTTCTTTTGGGATAATTGCAATGATTTTGCCTTAGAAATATATAGCTTTCTAATCAGTGATTCTGTTAAAGAAGTCGGTCTGGCAAAGAGGTATTTCAATAATATTTTATACACTTTTAGAATCTTGTCCTATTATTCATTTCACTACAATGTGAAGCAATTTGGAAAATATTTTTCCAGTTTCCACCTCCCTCGTGCATGCATGTACATGTGTGAATACACACACACAGACACAGCACTTCACTTTAAGGTCCAGTTCTTCAGAGGAACAGGGACTCATATAAAGTTGAAAGAAACTCCTAATAAGCACCTGATGACTCAGTTCAAGGAATGGGTTTTAGGCTTGGCAAGCTTCAGTATAAGGAGGGTCACTTCACAATGAAGGCTAGTAATGTCCACTTTACTCTGGACATATAGGAAAATATACTTTATCTGACATGGCAAGTTGCATGTTCTGGGGAAATATGAAAGGTGGAGTTGCAACGGATTTATTTGATGAGAAGCTGAGCAAGTTTCACTGGTGCTTCAGTGAAGTATGGAGGAATGTTCATTTACTTTTGAGGAAATACTCTCATACTGTGGCAGTGAAGAGACAAGAAAGACTATGCTCAACTGTGGAGAACTGTTTATGATACATATTTATCATATGATACATATTCACAGATGTACTATACAAAGGAAAGGTCAAAGAATGAGAATTAAATTACATGTTCCCTCCCCCATTCAATGCTCCATTTCCACTTAATTGATTACTCTTCACTCCTTCTCTCTGACTTTGCCACTCCCAGAGTAACTAACTGGTTTACAGAAATGTGCACCTTGGGAACCAATGACAGTTAACAACAGGGGGTTGGGGAAAATATGGTCAAGGAGGACAGAAAATGATTGGTGGGAGGATAAAGATTGGTAGAGTTGGGCATCCTTTAACATGGTCTAGATTGTGTAGTAAGAAGTCACACATTTTCAGAATTCTGAGTCACCAAATGAATCTGTTAAATACTATCTGAAATATAAATGTCATAGATCTGAAACATCATTAGCAAGAAATAGTCCCCACTAGTTTGTTTGGAATCAAGTAGGCACATTGGGAGTTCTAAATTTGGGGTCCTAGACCAGAGTTACACAACTGGAGTTATGAGAAATGATTTTCTCTGTTCTGTGACTTGTTTTGAGGAATAATTCTTAATAATTTTCCTGTACTTAGCCAATCTGTTGGAAGTTGTCCTCCACATTAGAGCAAAGAAAACTTCTCTTGATGGAATTAATCCAATTTTAAAACTAAATTATTTTAATCAAACATATTTTTTACTTAAACACCAATAGATAAATATGTAAAAAATAGCATTATTAAACTTGATTTGGCTTTTATGCTGTAAAGAACACTTCAATAAATTAAAGGAGTACCATAGAAGCAAAATGTTTTATATCATTTTGTTAATGACACTCAATTGCTTAAAACATAGTTTTGTTTTGTTAGTATTGACATTACTCACTTGAAATATGCATCTTGAATCTCTTCTTGGTTTTGTCTCAGTTGTTTTGAGTTTTGACAATTTGCCTTCTCCAATGACTTGGGCTTTTTTTTTTTTTATTTCATTGGCAGTTTGTAGGTAGCATTCTGCAAGGTAAATTTTGGGTTTGGATCTTGACTTCAAGTCACATGCTTGACTTATGTTCTGATATTATTTGTTTGCATGTCTCTTAAATTCTTTCCTCAAATATATTCTATATAACACTACACTATGCTTTTCTTGGGTAAGTTTTCTATGAATGTTATTCAAATGTTGGCTCATTAGCATGTTTTTTTTTTTACTTGAATTGTTGATATAATATCTGGTGGTTTCCAACCCATTCTGGATTTATTAAGCCTATCTCTTTATAGTTAAAACACCCCATCTGCTTTATATCATTAAAATTCTTTTAACTGTGGCTGTATTTTTATGTTTTGGAAAGCAGCAGAGTCCACATGACATTCTGGGTCTCTTATGAATGTCTAAAAAATATAATCAAAATTTGACCTTGAATTTCTCCTAGAAAACCTAATCCTAGGTATGATTTTAAAATAAAAAAATGGAGGATCACCCCCAGTGTTATTCAAGAAATATTTTCTTCCTAACTTGATGCTCAGGAGTCATTTCCTTATTCTCAGGAGAATAAGCAGGTGCTAGTAATTGAATCTGAGCTTCTGTCATGCAAAATATACACATTTGCCCTTTGTGGTACCTACTTGGCCCCATTCTAGATCTTTGTCAAATTTACTAGTTATTCACTTTCTGATGTGGAAGTTTAAAATATTAGGTTTGTCTACAGTCATACCACCCTGAACGCGCCCGATCTCGTCTGATCTCGAACCTGATCTCGGGTCAGGCCTGGTTAGTACTTGGATGGGAAACCATCTGGGAATAGTGGGCGCTGTATACTTTCAATAAAACCACAAAACTTTTCTTAACAAAAAAATAAAATAAAAAATAAAATAAAATAAATAAAATATTAGGTTTAAGTTGGTTTAGAAGAGGAAAGAGTTAAAAATATGGTTCATTGCATTGCTTGGGTATATCTTGTGCTTAAGAACTACATACTAGGTAGATACAGACAATACTCCTTTCATAATTACATAAATAAACTTGAGGGGATTGCAACTACATTGATGTTCTATGGCAGCTCTTTTCTACTGGCCAGACCTTCCATTGGGAATACAGTCATTTAATTGGAAAAAACCTAACCCATGAGCTTACCCCAGTTTAATCCCTGGCATTACACATGGTTTTCTCCCAGTACCACCAGGAGAGATCCTTACCTCAGAGTCAAGAGTAGTTACAGTCAAGGACATGCATGGAAATCCTTAGCAGCACAGATAAGTACTAGAACCTCAGGTCCTTATTGAACATCGAACCCCCATGGCCAAGAGTGCCTAAAGTGGTCTCCAGGTTACAGGAGCAATATTTGGGACCCCATCACAGTTTCTACCCTCATAAGCACCCCTTTCAGGTTCAACTTGAAAGTTTTTTCCACTCTTCTCCTAAAATGTTTCACCCTTCTCCTAAAAACCTTTCAGATTTGAATTGCAGAGTTAATTCTGCATAGAGTCCAGTCTGCAGACTCATACTCCATATTTTGTATTTAATAGCCTCCATAATCTCAAGCACCTCCCAATTGATTGCCCTTGCTTATTTATTTGGAGAACCTTGACTAATGTAGTCATGATTACATTACTATATAAAGCAAATTCATTGACCACAGTGTAGAGGGAGCCTATTTTCTTTGCTGCTCATCCCAGGATCTCTGTGCTCTGCCACGTGACTTTCTCATTCCTTCATCAATCTCCTCCTATTTTCTCTTTTGTGTACTAGCTTGTCTCATTGTTCAAAATTTTCTCTGTGAAAAACTCTGTTTCTTGCCAAATTGTATACTAAATAAAGGAGAGGTTTTTAAAAAATATTCACTGCTAGATTCCCAGTATAACACAGCATGATCTGTATATGTGACAAGTCTTCACTATTAATGGAATAACGGCTAATTTGTCATGGTAACTTCCTAACAAGAGACTAAATTCACTGTCCTTTGTGAAGAATAAATAAACAAAGTGAGCAAACAAACAAGAAATGATAGTGTGTTATTTCCTGGAGTTTAGCTTCCTATATTATGAAGTTTTTCTGCCTTTCTTTTTTCTTTATCCTTCAAAAGGAATTTTATCAGAGATCTTAAAGAACCAAAATCTGAACACCTTTAAAACTGAGTAGAACAACGCTATTTACTTTTTTTTTTTCGGGATTATATCCTCATCATTCCTAACCTCTTAACACTTAAGAAAATAATTCTATAATACAAAAAAGAGTCAGTTGTGAGTCTATACACTTAGAAACAACATAAAAAGGAAATCATGAAACCATCTCATTTATAGTAGCATCAAAAGAAAAAAATTACTTGGAAATAACTAAGGAGAATATTATATACATTAGACTAAAATATGAATATCAGAGATATGTCAAAACACATCTCATTTTATCAGTAAGAATACTTTTATATTAAAATAACAGTTATTAATAGATTTAATATAAGATCACTTTAACTTCAAGGCATAAAAAATAAAATGTGACATATACATGCAGTAGAGTAGTATTCAACCTAAAAAATAAAAATATGATATATGCTACAGTATAGAAAAATGAAAACAATTACATGAAATAAGCTATACACAAAGTACAAAATCATACATTTTTCACTTACATGAAATTCTAAAAAAGACAAACATGAGGAGACAAAAAGTAGAATGGTGGTTACTAGGTGCCGGAGAGAAAAAATATTTAATGGATTCAGACTTTCCATTTGGGATGATGAAAACGTTCTGACAATGGCTGATAGAGAGTAATAGCGGACACAACTGAATTGTTCACTTAAAATGGTTAATTTTTTAATAATAAATATTATATATAGAACATATATAGGAAATCATATGCTATGACATATGTATTAAATATATTCACAATTAAAAAAGAAACTTCTAGTTAGTGTGCAAGAACCACAGGTCAATGTGTAAGCAACATCTCTTAAAGTAGCTCTCTGCTCATGGCTAGTGAGGAAATTGGTCCAAATCTAACAGATGACACATGTGCATGGTGGGAGGCCAGAGGGACTTCTGGGAGTCATTGGTTCATTCTAAATAAAGCAGATTCTCTAAAGGAAAAAAAATGAGCTGCAATTGCAGAAAATATTCATGAACACATGATTATTGTATTAAATTCCCCTGAACCAGGAGTTTTTATTACATAACTTCTTTGCCTATGTCTGGAACTCTATCTTGTGGTCAAAAGGGAAATTTAAAAAAACTTTGAGAACATTTAGAGAGAAAGGAACCACTTTAAAAAAGTGTCTAAGTCACTTAACGAATAGTTATCCCTAACACCCTCAGAGAGACTAGGCAGAAATAACTGAATGGACTTGACTAGCAAGCCCCTCTTTTGTGTGGGCTCCCTTTTAAACCACAAGGCTTTAAGGGTCAGAGTGGGTGTGGCCTTATAAATGCCCAAATTACAGCAGCAAGTTTGCATGAATGATTTTTCCTCTTTGTAATAATAATTTCAGGACTGTTATTACACTTGGCTTCATGGGGGAATTGGAAGTGTTTCTCAGAAGGGAAGTGCTTTCAGCATTAGGTTCTTTCAAGAGCTCCATTCCCATGTACTCGCTGGAAACTTTCAGGAAACCGCATTCCTTTTCACGTCCCCATTTAGCAATGTGATCTCTCCAAGCCAGAATGCTTCCCAGACCACCTCATCAGCCAGGCCTGGGAATGGAATGTGACCACGAGGGGTTACAGCGTTAGGGTTTAGGTCTTGTTTCCATGTTGTGTTTGTGAATAAGAAAGAAAAAGACTGATTTTTTTTCTCCTGAGAGTATTTCATCAACCCACAGAATTTTCAAAGATTCTGAGTCTCTAATGAATCAAAGAACTCATCTGTAATTTTGGGATTGAGGGGGAATGGAATGGGAGATGACAATGATATCAAATTCAGCCTTAAATTAACTAGACTAAGCCTAAATTTTAAGTCAAGAGCATTTGATAAGTGTCAGAAAAATTCACAAAAATATCACCGGTAATTTCCTGTAACTTTTTTTGAAATTGATCAGTCCAAAGGAAATACACTAAAAGATGAGTGAGTGAGATGATGTGTTGTTATAAAAGTAGTGGAGGGAATGGGAGAACAGAGAAAAGAATAATCAATTTTTTGAAAGACAAGTAGGAATTTTGAATATTGTGTGATCTTAGATGTCAGATTTGTTTTTATTAATTTACAATATAGTAAAGTACATCTCAACACAAAACAATTCCAACCTATTATATATCTCCCACATCACTAAGAAAAGCTACCATGGCAATAATCATAATAAAGTTGTTTACCACATGGTGATTAGGCTCAGAGAGTTGGCCCTTGATTCTCTCTTATTTTTATTTAATTGAGAAGATATGTAACAGAAAGTTTTGCAAAATAGTGTTTTAGATGTTTGGAGTAATGATCTTGTTTTGTTTGTTTGTTTGTTTTTTGGGGCCACACTCAGTAATGCTGAGGGGTTACACCTGGCTGTGAGCTCAGAAATTGCTCCTGCTTGGGGATTGGCTATGGGATGCTGGAGGATCTAACCGCGGTCTGTTCTAGGCTAGTGCTTGCAAGGCAAATGCCTTACCACTCCGTGCCACTGCTCTGGTCCCTCTTTTACAAATTTTGACTCCTATTTTAGTGGCTAGAACTGCATGGCTTTTTATCCATTTGCTTTTGGGTCTAATGGGTGATTTTTTTCAGCCAGGATTATTATTATTATTAAATTTATTATTTGGTATTTGGGTCACACCTAGAATAGCTCAGGGGTTCCTCCTGGCTCAACGCTCAGAAATAGCTCCTGGCAGGCTCGGGGGACCATATGGGATGCCAGGATTCGAACCACCATCCCTCTGTGTGCAAGGCACACACCCTATTGCTGTGTTATCTCTCCGGTCCCTTTAACCAGGATTATAATCATATCAAGCAAATCAGCAATTTGTGATTAAAGATAATAAAATGTAAGCTGCATAAGCATTAAGCATATTTCCCCCGGTATGTGTGGTGTTTGTACTCCATCTCATGACTGTCAATACTACTTTCATGTTATCCTTCCTTTGACTTTCTGTCTCTGAATTTTGGATGACTCTATTTCACCAATTCTTTTGTCTATATACCTATTTGATTTTAAATTCTGCTGCTTTTAACGTTTTATAGATATTAAAGGATTTTGTGAAGATATTAGGGTTTATTTTTAACAGTTTCAAAAGTATTCCCACTATAATTGTATTTGAATATGTTCTATTATTTCAAGTTACTAGTACAAAGGAATTTTAAAAAATATTGCAGTTTTTAAAGATGATGATATAGTTGAATGTTCATGTATAATCAAATAGATCATTGGAGTATTAAAATTAAAATTATAGACATCTAAGAATCAGTTGAGTACTCAGTGGCATATTAAATAATGTGATGAGAAACATAGCTGAAAGAAATATTCTATATGAGTCCAAGGAACAGTGGGGTAAAATAGTGAGACTAGAAGGAAAAGGAAAGAGGTGGAATGGAGAAGAGATGGGAAGAAATGAGCAGAAAGGCAAGCTAAAAGCTAAAGAAAGGAAAGCATTAAGAAAACAAAATCAGGGGCCTGAGAGATAGCACAGCGGTAAGGCATTTGTCTTAGACGCAGAAGGACGATGGTTCGAATTCTGGCATCCCATATGGTCCCCCGAGCCTGCCAGGAGCGATTTCTGAGCATAGAGCCAGGAGTAGGAGTAACCCCTGAGTGCTGCCAGGTATGACCCAAAAACCTAAAACCAAAAAAAAAAAAAAAGTAAAGAAGAAAAGAAAATAAAGTCAGTGCATTTCTAGATAAGGATGATGGGAGGCCTATGATGATAGATACTTATCAGATATCAGAATTATATACTATGAAGAAATTAAGTTGGCTTCTCAGTAGTTATGAGGTCAAAGAGGAAATGAAAACAGAAACAGAAAAATACAGGGCAACAAGTGAAATTGAAAACCAAAAGATCAAACTCTATGTGTTGCACTAAAAAGTGTACTAAATGGAAATTTAATAGTGATGTGTCTTCAGAAAAAATCACAAGTAAACAATCAGAATTAAATTAATGACAAAGCAAGATAAAAAGTTTACAATAAGAAATAGAAACTTAGAACATAAACAATTAAACAAATTAAAGAATATGAAAGTGGAGGAAGCATATCACATGAAAATGAATACATGCTGAGAAAATTTCAGAACTTACATTTGATAGTTTCCACAAGGGAAGATAAAAGAAAGTGAGCATAACAGAGGTCAGATATTATAAACTCACAGTTATTAAACTCAATGGTAAAAATAAAGGGTTTAAAAGCAGGGAAAACACAAGGCAGCTTATTATTATTTCTCTCTTATTTATAACAGAGAAAATTTAAAATTAGAGCTGATGATCAAAGAAATTAGGTAATCAATAGTAAGAACCCACATTAGAAAAGAAGCGAAGCATTTTTTTTATTTGTAGACTATATAATAATGTATGTTTAGAAAATCTTAAACTTTGGTTAAAAAACTCAGGAACAATTAGTATAATGAGAAATTACAGTCAGTATATAAAATTCTGTGTTGTTATAAACAGATAATGAATAAGAAGTTATGAAAACAATCCATTTGTAATTAATATAAACAAAATATACCTGGAAATAAATTGAACACAGAAGGCCAATGTTCTGTATAGGTAAAACTAGAAAACATTGTTAAAAGACAATAAATAGTACATTAGGAATAAGAAATATTGCATATTTTGAATTAATATATTTTATACCATATATTAATCTAATGCATTTAATTAATGTAATATAATCAATAAATTACATATATAATTATGTATAATAAATGCTATATAATATATAATTAATACATTGAATATATAATTATATACTTAGTTATAATATATAACATATATTATATTACATATAATATATAACTATATATTATACTATATATAATATATGTATAATATATATAATATTATATATTATATTATATTATATATAATATA
>PVKC010029380.1:0-15278 GCA_004027635.1 Crocidura indochinensis
TGTTCCTTCTGAAAGTGAGAATCCCTTTATCCAGTATCCCAGTCTATTCAGTCAGTGTCTTGGCCCTCTGATTGGACCCATATCACATCTGTATCCATATCCCATGCTTGTGTTCAAGGAACTCTTATTTTATTAATAATCTTTAAGTACATGCCACTGGTGTTAGAAACAGAGTTATGCCAGAAAGGACCTCTTTATACTGCTTCATCTGCCTGCTTTATTACACAACATATGTGTGGTATCAAATCACATCATGACAAGAAGGATGAGAACAAACAAAGAAGTGACTCAGGAGAGACTGTATTCACTAACTTTTACTATAGTATGCTGTTGTAATTGTTATATTTTACTATTGAATATTAGTGTTGAGTTCTTCCTACTGTTAGATATTAGTGTTGAGTTCTTCCTACTGCAAGGAGCAATGGCAAAGATAGAACAACTCTCTTGGTTTGATACCTGCCATATAATGCAGTTTTCACAAACACTGCCAAGAGTTATCTTTGAGCACAGAGCCAGGAGGAAGCTGACTACTGCCAGATGTGACCCAACTGCCCCCTCCACACCCAAATAAGCTACATAAGTGAACCTCAGTTCCACTGTCTTCTTTGGATATCAGTTTTAAATACTCTCACCTGATTCTTTATCTACTTCAATGGATATAGATTTGATATATGAATATCTGGATTCTCTTTTCTTCCCTTCATACTCAGAAAACTACCATATTTCAAGTATATGTATTTGACTCTGCCTGTGACCTACTGTAGCAGTTCTGCTTGTGTCTACAAACTTTGATTTCATGGAGATCCTGTATTGCTAATGGAGGTGTTTTCATTTGCTCATTTTAAAATTAACTTGTGAGTATGAGAAGACTACAAAGATATTACTCTAGTACATAATTGATGTACTTATTGTAATAAGCAATTAGAAAGAAAAGCAAATGAATATACTGTTCCTATTAGTGGTAAGTCAGCCTTTTCTATTAATATTAAATGCTTTCTTGGAAACTTGTTAAAACAGCAAACATAATCTTGGAATCATCTCCTAATATTTTGATATTCCATTGCCTAGAGACAAGTAAATGTTAGAAATTAGGACATATGAGGCCAGGGCAATAGCACAGTAGGAAGAGTGTTTTGCTTGTATGCAGCTGACCTGAGTTAGATCCCTGACAACCCACATGATCCCCTGTGCACTACCAGGAGTAACTTCTAAACATAAAGATGTAAATCAAGAATATTTATAATAATCTCACTCATTTGTGGAATATAAGAAAAACAAGAGATAGTGTGGTAAAAAAATCCAGAAATAAAACAGACAAATGTCAGGTGGCAAAGCCCAGAGTAGAAAGCTTGACAAAAAAAAAAAGAACTGTGAATATAGGGAGAGTAGAGAAGAGTCTACTAGGATAATGATAGTTGGAACTGCTTGCTCTGGACAAGAACCTTCAGTTCTGAAAGTGGAGAAACTAACATGCAAGGAGGCCACCCATTAACAATAGTGAAGAAAAGAAAAGTGGGGGATAGAGAGAGAAGTTATTTGCCTGCCCTCAAGCAAGCCAGGAGTTAGGGGTGGAGTGGGAGTGGGAAGAAAATTGGAGACATTGGTGATGGGAAAGGTGAACTGGGAAAGGATGGTGTAAATTGTATGACTCAAGCCCAACAATGAACTAGTTTGTAACCACAGTGCATAATAAAAAATAAATTTCTTAAATAATTAAAGAATCTATGAACGGCAGTTCTAGCAGAGCATAGACATCCTCAGGATTGCTATGTGTCTGAGAACCTACTGTGCAAGCAAGTGTGACCCCTGGCATGTTACTAGAGGCTGAGACACACAGGTGGCACTTGCACCACTGAGTGATTGAACCAGCCACATCCAAAGGCACTGAGCAAGGGAGTTGCCTTTGGGTATAGCAGTGAAAAGGTAAGAGAAGGACAGAAGGGGAGCTAGGAAGCCATCAAAGCAAAGGGGCACAAATGGAAGACGTTAGCATTTTCAAAAGAAATTCCCAATAACAACACACACTGAGAAATGAGATTCTATGGTAGTCAATAAGATGAGGAAATACAGAGAAGCAAGCAGTGCTTAGTTGAAGAACTCTAAGTTTATGTCAACCAAAAAATATCAGCAAAATTGTGTACATACTGACAACAACCAGAAATCATACAACAAACAATTAATAAGAGGTAGCTTAGGAACATTAAAGATATTTAAAAACATTTAAAATATTTCAAGTATTACTTGATGTTGTCATCAAATAAATGTATGGATCTGAAGATCATTGAGATATCTAAAATACAGATATAAATTTATTTTTTTTTTTTTTTTCGGGCCACACCCGGTGACGCTCAGGGGTTACTCCTGGTTATTCGCTCAGAAGTCGCTCCTGGCAGGCACGGGGACCATATGGGGAACCGGGGGATCGAACCGCGGTCCGTCCTAGGTTTAGCACAGGCACCTTACCTCCAGCGCCACCGCCCGGCCCCACAGATATAAATTTAAATAATTGATACAACTTATAAATTTCATGCCAAAGACAATATTTCACCAATAATATAAATAAAATTATATTGCAAAATACAGTGCCAATTTATATAAACAGATGAATATACAGAATATCAATGACATGACTTGGGGGTAGAGAGAGAATTTAGGTCAACTTCCCTATTCCTGTCAATTTTTTTAAAATTAGAATGAAGTTTTATAGAAACATGACATAAATATATCAATTGGGGAATAAAAATTGAAGCACATGGGGTAAAGCAAGTGTCTGCATGCACTTCAAGATGACATCCTCCTGCCAATTTCAGCATCTGCAAACACTCAGAGCTTGGGTCCATTGCTTAGAGACATTACAATTGCATACATGTCAATCTCTAGTGCTGGATTATATTAAACTCATAGAAGCTCTGACTTGGGCTCATTTGCCCTTCAATGTTTAATGAACAAACACACATGTGTACAATACACATAGGAAAAGTGTGTGTTGTTTTGCTTCAAAGACTCAAGCTCTTCTGCAGTAGAACAAGATCTGTTGTGGGTGACAACCTGCAGAGGAATATTCATTCTTCATCTGTTAAGATTCTCGATAGAGGAAGGTTCAATCCTCATTTGCTAAGTAAGATTCCTGATAGACAAGAGGAAATGATAGTTGATTCCTATGAAGTCCAGGGCAGGTATTGAAGATGGCCCCAAGACAAAGCAAAGTCTGGTCTTTTCCAAAGTACAAACGGAGTTGCTCTGACCAGAGGCCTCTACACTCATTGCCAGCTGCTCCTTGACTAGAAGAGGCGCTTAGTGTTTTGGTATTTAGACTCTTGACTGAGGAAGTTGGGGTTCCAGGGGCAGGGGCTGCTTTCATTTGCAGGGCCACATATTGGCATATTCTGGTGGAAAAGTGCTCCTTTCAGGGTCTCCGAGGCTGGAGCAGGAGTGGTTTTGGAAGTAGTTGTTCGGGTGCAGGACCATAGCTATGAGGTTGTCTACTGGTGATTCTGGCAATCCGGGGAGGATGACTCTGCTTCTGGTGGCGGCAGCAGCTCAGCAGCAGATAAAACTGGCAAAGGAAATGATCCATTTTTAGAGAACAAGCGGCCAGAAAATAGCAAGAAGGAATTTGAAACCGAGAGACCTTTCCCAATGTCTGACTGTCGTCCTGGGTTGGTCCAAGATAACCGCACCCAGGAACTGACAATCCAGAGATCCGTCACAAAGAAAAGGTTCCAGGGTTTCCTTCAGGAAACTACCATGTGGTGGAGACACGCAAGGGTCAAAGAAATCCAAGGGATGGTGGATTTCCAGAGCCTGAAATTTGTACTTTCTGGATTTGTGTCTTGGCTTGTGATGGGCTCCATAGAGGAATTTTAGAGACACTTCGGGTTTGTCTGCTGGCGCAGAATGAGCTTCAGCCCTACAGGATGTTCTGCCTGGCACTGTTAACCCCTGCTCTGAAGTTTCTACTTCTCTCTCTCTCTGTGATCCTTCTGACTCTGAGCTCACCACCTGAATTCATTCTCTATGTTGACCTCAAGCCAATGTTATGAAAGTTTGCCTCTGATTACTATGGCCTACTTTTCAACATTTGATTGTTCCAAGAATTAGCACATCTAATCTCCTTAAAGAGTTTTCTAAGTACTCTACAATTTAACATCAATTATTCATTTTGGCATTATTTGTGGCAAAAACATGCAAAAATGCTTTTCTTATAAGCTATCTGTGCTTTTAATTGCAAAATGAATTTATTCTCCTAGGAAAGTAATAAATATCACATTTAATTGAATTTTAAATATATATTCCTTCACATCCTTCAAAGCAGGATGTAGTTTACAATTAGTGGTACATAGCATTTTCCTATTTGAATTGTATATAGAATTATATCTATATCTATATCATATATAGATGTGATCATATATAGAATTACATCATGAAATGAATGGCATCTTAAATTTATTAAATATGATATGTTTTGTCTTCACCATACTTGTGATTTCACATAGAAGAGTTCACTTACTTGATATACAAGAAACATGACTTTTTGAAAGCCATCAGATTAGCTCATCAGAAACTTGGTTAGCTAGGCCACCCTCATTTTTTAAGAAACAGCCATGGTCTGGAGAGATGGATCAATGGGCTGGGGCACAAACTATGAATTTAACTTTGTACCCCATGATTCCCTTAGCAAGGATAAAAATGCTTCCTGAGAAATGTGGGGGGATTAGCCCACGAGCACCATTATATGAGACCCTGGGGAGGGGAACAACAACACATAATGGCTACAAAATTCAGGATTAGATAGAAATGCGGTAGCTAGAAAGATGAAGTAAGTTGATCTAACATGCCAGCAAGGACAGATAGAAGAAAATTTCATTGTACTTAGTAACCCAAAGAAAGTTATTAAAATCACTAATAATTCTTCTCTTGGTAGGAATATTTAAAAGAACTCATCGTTTTTTTAAATAAAAATTTGTCTTCACAGTAATTTTAAAGTATTCTTATTTTTACACAGGAAAACAAAAACCAAATAGAAGTATCTATAATGATCAGAGTGAAGACAAGCACCTTTAACTTTTGTGTGCCCCCAAGCATGTAGGTCTGAGCTCTGGGAGAAAAGAGACTCATTCCTTCTAAGGTACTGGATGGACCACTTACAATCTGAACACGTTCAATTTGTGGTGACTTCCTCTCCCAGTAAATTGAAAGAATACAACTTGTTCTGGGATTTAGACAACAATCACATTCAAGTTCACTTTACTCAGTCTATGGGTTATATTTAAGTTGCGATCAGTAAAGCATGGAAATGAAATCATTGAATACTTTATCAATTTTCCAAATAACCTTGCTTCAAAAATATCTAAAATCAAAACAGATTATACAAATTTAATTGAGCAGGTAATTTTAAATAGCTGGATGGTCAGTTTGATTTGCTACAAGGGTCTGAAGACTTCCTTAGTAATACCTTACTTAGTGCAATAAATTCTAGATTAAAACTAACAAAGGCTCCCAAGTCTGTAAAATCACTTTACCATTGCTATATCTCATTGTTTCATTTACTTCTGAACCTTGATGCCCTTTCTAAATGCAGTCTTCTTGACAAAAGAACATTTCATCTGTCCACTCTGGTGGGAAGAAACTTGTACAGGCGATGAGGCAATCTGGAAACTTAGAGTTATAGGGTGCTCTGAAATCTACACTGGGATCACTAATGCCACTTAGACCCCTCTTGTGGCAGTTTGTTGTCATGTGTAGGCCTCCAGGCCTGTGAGGACTGGCTGATGACATGAATTTCCAAGGCATATTTTTATTACTGCATATAGCTTCTAGGACTTTTGATTAAGTATCTCAGCTTAACTTTCTTCATACTAATTCAAAACACTATTCCAGGAACTGGAGAGAACCCCAGAGCAGAGAGCAAGCTTGCGCCCTGGTGCTATTTGGTTCCCCCACACACCACCAGGAGTGTGTGATGCACGTTGCTGGGGCTAACAGCGAGCTGCAGCAGTGTGGAACAAAAATAAACAAGCAAACAAACTTTCTAACTCAAAGGACCTGGTCTGCAAAAGAGGATATGTATGCACTCTGTGTCTGCTGAGTGAACAAACTGCGTTCGTCTATTTGCAACTCTCACATTTTCTTTGAGCATTTAGTATTTGAGATAGACTTCTATTTAGACAGGGTCCACCACTTTCTAGAAAAGCATAACAGAGCATGAATGTAGCTGCAGTTTTGGTCTCTTAGTTTTGGGGCCAAACGTGGTTGTACTCAGGATTTACTCCTGGATCTTTGCCCAGGGATGATTACTGAAAAACTCTAGTAGCCCCATTATTTCCCATCATTGACAGAATGTCTGGCTAGAATGGAAAGTCTATTAGGGTGGACAGGGAAACAGCAGAGATGCAGAATGCAGCTTTGGCCCATCTACCTACAGTCACATGAACTCTGGTAAACCCAATCCCTTGGTCAAGTGGACTGATAGGTGCATGAGAATTTAGTGAAGTATCTTGTGTCTAAGAATGTTTTTACACACAGGACATGGGGGGGGGGTGGTAATACAGGTCCATGGAGATGGTGAGTAGAAGAGTGAGCTGGGAGATCCAGGCTTGGAGACACAGTCTACAGAATCTCTCTTTATCTCTCTCATTCTCTCTCTCTCTCTTAAAATACAGCATAGTTTACTGCAGCTATCAGACCTGCCTTCAACTCAGTACTAAGTTAGGGTTTCACTCCATTAATTTCTCTGAGAAAGACTCTCAACGTGTTGCATAAGACTAACAAGTACATGATCGCCAAGATGAGTCTTTAAAAAGAATGTGTGATCTGGTGTAGACTGGGGCACTTACTGAGTATTTTAACACATAACGGAAAAATTTAGGGACAAAAGTGTCAAGGTTGCAACTAACACTGACAACATCCATTTCGACGGCCTGATAACAGCATTTAACAGAGAGACTTGGCGGTGCCCGGGAATAGTGGCAGACAGGCTGGCCTTGCTTCTTGAAGTGTGAACGCTGCTCTTTTGGAACCAAGATTCAAAACAGGCAGCAAGGAGACAGTCAGGTCTTGACTTCTCAAAGAACCCCAAAGATGATATTTTCTGCGTGATCAGGTTCCCAGGTATAAAGCACAGACAGGGAAGATGTAAGTAAAGCTCCATGAAAAAGAAGACCAAAGTCTCCATGTGGAACACCATTTTGTTTATGGCACAGACCTAGATCTACCTATCCAGGAGTCTCCAGGAGACTTTCTCTGCTCAAAGTTGACATACTATTTCTTATACTTTCCTGCTCTCTTTCTGTAGCAACAGAAGCCCCTGTCCAAGGAATTAAGTAAAGCTTCAAATAAAAAACTCTGCAGAATGTTCATCTCTAGATTGCAGTTGTCATTTATTGGTTCTTTTATGACATGGCTAATTCTATGATTTAGTCAAAACATACACATAAGTTGGAACAATTTTGTTCCCTTTAATTTCATGTTGGTAATAATTTTAATGTAAGAAAATGTCACTTTGATAGAATAGAAGAATTAAAATATCTAATAAACCCAGGTCAGTAGCCATCTTCAATTAATACATATGGATATGATATGGATATAAACACAGATAAGCACATATATAAACTGTACTGACCTTAAATCTATTTTCAAGCTGTTGAGATATTTCCCTATACATTCTCCTAAAGACTGAAATATATGACAAAATTTTCCTTCTTTATCAACATAAATCTAAGATTTAAAGTCAAGAAAGGTTCCTAGCAGATGAGTGAACTATGCAAGGATTAAAGCTAAAGATACGCATGAGAATGCTCTTTCTGTCTCCCATTTCTCTTCTGCTTTCTTCAGATAAATTTAGTAGAAGCAAATGTCATGGGGCTACATGTATCTTTTTTTTAAATCAACCTTATTCCAACTTGAGTTATGAAACTTTTTTTTACCTTGAGATTTTCTTCTCTCTCACACACAAATTCTCACTCATTCTCTCTCCCTGTGTCTCTCACTCACACTCTTTTTCTCCCTCTCCCACCATAAACACTCTCTCACTCTTTTCTCTCTTACTTTCCAAATAAAACCATTTTACTTAAAAATAAATCTAGAGAGAGTTGAGGGTAAAGACTGATTGGAGGCTGACACTCCTGTTGCTGATTTAAGTCCTCTTAGAGCTCTTGCCTTTAAATCTGTCTCTCTCTTTTTCTCTCTCACTCACTCTTTCTCTCACTCTCTCTTACATACACATCAGCTCTTTCATCTTAAAGATGCTATTATTTACCTCAGCTTTGTAAAGATTAAGTGAGATGATGGGAAACATAATAGAAAAGCCTGGTCGTTATTTCCTTCTTTCCTCAGTAATGAGAAATTAAATTTTAAGATGCTCTATTAGATGCTCTATAAGCTCAGGAAGCAAAGCAATCTGTTTCTCTTTTCAGATTTATTGTTTCTGCTCAGGAAGACCTTTGTAGATCTAACTGCCTCAATCCTCAGACACAGCTGTGTTTCTCAAGTAGCTGAGGAAGCCTCTTAAAATACTCTCCACAGAGGGAGGGAAGATGAAATGAAGCTTCAGACTAGGCCATTCAATTGAGGGTAGTCAATCTGCCGACCAGTCCTTCCAAACTGTCCTGAGTATGTCAATATACAGCAAAATTATTTTTTCTTTTAACATTTTTGCTCTTAAAATCTTCTCTCATTGTTGCCTTCTGAATCCGAATTATCACTGCTGATACCCAGTCAGAGCACAACAACTCAAAACATGCCAGAGGGAAGTTTTAACACTGGCTCAATTGTTGTTTAAATGTTGGTGTATAGATCACCTCCCTCTTATAGGTTTGAATTATTTAAAAATGAACATCCATATATTCTTTTCATCCATAAGTCAATAAACATATAAGGGTATGATCTTGTTCCAGAATACAAATTACATTCAATTCTTGGCCCACTATCCATTAAATATACAGTCTGATATATTTTTATTTTGCTTGTTTGTTTTGATTTTTTGAAGGGGGCACAACCAGTAGTGCTCAGAGGTTACTCCTAACTCTGCACTCAGAAATTACTACTGACAGGTTTGAAGGATGATATGTGATGTTGAGAATCAAACCCAGGTCGGTCTCTTGAGGGCACATGCCCTACCTACTGTGCTATTTCACCAGTACCTCAGATAAGTTTATTAATATCTTCCCATGCCATCCCCTCCTTCCTCTAAATTATTTCTTTTTTTTTTGGGGGGGGGGGTAAATCACACCCAGCATTGCTCAGGGGATACTCCTGGCTCCATGCTCAGAAATTGCTCCTGGCAGGCACGGGGGACCATATGGGGCACCGGAATTCGAACCAATGACCTTTTGCATGAAAGGCAAGCTCCTCACCTCCATGCTATCGGCCCCTAAATTATTTCTTTATTTGGTAAAGTGAGAATGATAACAACTGTTCCAAGCACTGAGTCTGTCTCACACTTAATACTCCCATAAAAAGTTGCCATTCAATGGTTTCTATAGGAAAAACACATGCTCAACATCACATGTCAACTGTGTGCAGTTCTGTAAATTCCCAGACTGTTATCCACTCCTTGCTAAGAACACAGATCTATGGTGGTTATGTTGCTGTGAAATGACTCGCAGTGGCTCCACAATGGCAATCGACAATGGCTCTGCAAGATTTGAAAGAAGGCATTTCCGGTACACACTAGACTCTCATCTGTCTTCCTTCATCACATATCTTCTTTCTCCCCTGACATTTATGAACTGCTTAGTATGCAACAGACATTATTCTCGGTGTCCTACATGTATTACTTTTTAAAAATTATAACATCACAGGAGGAGGAAGTTTTAATAAGATCTCAGATTAAAGAAACAAAGATCCAGTAAGCTGCAAAGAATGGAAGCGTGAGAACTAGAAGTTCGTGGGTCTCTCTATGTTCCTTACACAGCAGTGACTGGCACAGAACACAGGATACATACTCTGTGTCAGACTCTGACTTGAGAACAGAGCCACAGCTGTGAACAAAACAGATCAAGTCTTGGAGGGAAGGGAGAACATGTCTGAGGGGGAGAGATAAACAAACAAGTATATGTGGTGGCTATGCCACCTGGTGTTATAGTATGTTGGAAAAAATTTAGATGAAGGTACTTAGGAGAGCTGGGGGGAAAGCTTAAAGGGGTCAGAGTTGTTATGAAGATACAGGTGGGTTGCAAGTAAAGAAAAAGATGCATACAAAATCAAATAACAAATCCTAAAATAAATATCAGGAAATAGGGAAAAGCAATGCATAACCCTGAGGAACAACAATCTGAGTGAATGTCTGATGGGTCCATCGGGGGGGACGCATGAGACTGAAGTGGGGGTTAGGAGAATTTAGCAGGAGGAGGTAAAATCAGTGGATAATGAGAAGACTCTTAAAGCCAGTGGAAATGACCCTTTGCTTTATTCAAATGAATTGGAAAACAAGTAGAGGTTCAGAAACCAAGAAATCCTTGTCATGCCACTGCCAGTCCACAGTATAAATATCAGATAATGTAGGCCATGGAAATTCTAGGCAGGAGCTTACTGTCCAATGAGACAAAAGGGACAGGAGCTGGCTATTTGGGGAGATAAAAATGGCCTTGGGAGGGGTCTGAGAGGTGGTCCAATCTGTAAGGTGTTTCCCTTGCATGCACTAACCTAGGCCGAATCCCAGTTCTATCCCCTGGCTTCCTATATGGTTCCTCAAGCCAGGAGTGATTTCTGTGAGCATAGCCAGGAATTAACCCTTGAGCATCATCAGGTGTGGCCCAAAAACAAACAAACAAACAAACAAAAAATGGCCTTGGGAAGAAACAATCTGGAGGAATTGTTTGCTGCCTACATCAAGGATCACCACACAAGCTTTCTATACAATGGAAGGACATGATAGGCGTGCAAAAGGCAGAATTTGTACCAGAATCAATACTCCTTCACACTGAGGTTTATAAATGCAGACTTCCAATCTCAGTCTCTCTAGAAACAGGATGTGGTTCATTCTGGGACCACACCCTGCTGTGAGTAGGGTTTGTTTCTATCTTAGTACTCAGGTATCACTCCTGATGGTGTTTGGGGGACCATAAAAGGTTCCAGAGTTTTGAGCCCAGGTCAACCTCATGCAAAGCAAAAGTCCTCCCCGATGTATGGCCTCGGACCCAGGAAACACATTTCAATCCTTGACTAGAAACTCTGCCCCAGGTCCCATGACTGAGACCCATTATGGTCAAGCTGTGATGGTGACACTTTGCCAGTCTCTTAGTCAGAAAAGAACAAAAGTCAAAAGTCCCCAGAGCTGCTCCTCAAGGTGACCAATGCCATTTCTATTTTTATAGCACAGGCCAAATGTAGCCTTTTCTAGTCAGTCAGGTCTGACAATGATCAAGTGAATGCTTAACGCCCATCTAGGGGAAAGGGAAGAATTCAATCTAATGTAGACACATGGTTTAGATTTGGCCCTCATCAGCATGAAGACACTCACTGAGCCCTATGTCTCTAGGCAGTGATGGGAGGAATGAATTCATGCTGGGAACTCCCAAGATTGTAGGATAAATTCCTGGATAAATCAGGAAAAGAGTCATAAAAGAAGCATTAGGACTATGGGAGCACAGCAGAGAATAAGGTTCTGGATGTCAAGTGCAATGAATACTTTAAGAATGAAAGATTAATCAAATGTGTGTTGATCGTGTACACAAAGGACAGAATATTGACTAATGCATTTAGCAAAGTGCGGGTTACTTGTTACCTTGACAATAACAATTTTTGTAGAAAGACATGGATGGAAGGCTGACTCAGGTGGGTTCCGGAGGGAATGGAAGAGAGGAAATGGACTTTGCTCCCTGTAACACAATCAGTAAAATGCTTCCCGTTATCCTTGGATGAAAATGAATGCAATCAAATCTTAAGCTCAGAATGCGGTAAGATGCTTGTTCTTATGAAAAGGGCAGATGATAGAAGAACATCAGTATCCATTCATTTGTGAGCTCTTAGAAGACTGAAGTGACACCCAGAATAACACTTGAAAAATCACACTTTTTTCTTTGAAAAATGAAGTGGAGTCTGTTCATTTCAACTCATTTATATCGACACTGGGTGTCTCAAATAATTTATTTCTTTTATTTCCCCCCAAAAAATAACTGTTGGCTTCTATCATACTTCTCTAAAGTTTTATTTGTTTTTCAAAAGTAGTATTCCACTGCACACTTTTTTCCCAGTACAGAAAGGTAATAGCCCAAGGGGAGTGGGACATTCTACCTTTGTCATAATTGATCGTCTACTATCATATGGAAATCAAGCAATATTGGTCCATAGTGCTTAATACATACCACAAATCAAGTCATATTCTGAACTCTGTGTCCATTTCTTTTTATACTTGCATCAGCTGAAGAATAATTGTTGATATATTTGATATCAACAAATATTATATATTTGATATATAATTCTTTTTATACTTGCATCAGCTGAAGAATAATTGTTGATATATTTGAAACAAGTACTATTTTCAAGGCAGTGTACTTTTGGTTATCTAACATGTAGGTGTAAATATAAAATATATGTAGTGAAATACAAAATCCAAAGGAATCTGCTATTATTCTCCTATATGCAAAGTTTACTAGAAGTCCTAAAAGTGCTTTTTTATGTGCATGTACTAGTGCTGACCAAGTAAAATTACTATACTTTGGAAGTATTTTGTTTGTTTGGGTGTTACCCCTAACATGCTCAGTACATACCCCTGGCTCTGCAAGCAGGGATTACTCATGGAGAGGCTCTGGGAAACTTATGAGATACTAAGTAAGAGTAAACCCAGGTTTACCAAGTGCAAGATAAACCCCTTGATACGATTGCTGTCGCCTGAAATAATTCTTTGTATGAATGAAATAACAGTTTGATCTGTCTTCAGAAACATAATTTGAAGATGGAAGGAATTAATCAATTAGCATTTGATCCTTTTAGTCATGCTATCAGCTATCACCAGGAATTTGTCTATTATTCTCAATATAATGTTATTTTCCACATAATCTCTTAACAGAAACATAGCCTATATAAAAAAAAACATTAAAATTTGCAAAACCACACATGTGTGATTACCAAACTTGTCTTTCTTCATCAGGTTTGGTTTAAATGTATGAAGTACCTAACTCTCCTAACATTTTTACTTTTCTTGAGGGAAGATTGTTTTGTCCAAGAACTGTGAACTTAAAGCACCATACAAGTACACTTGAAACTAAATAGCTTGTTTCTTCCACATTTTTCTCTCAGCCATCTGATGGAGAAAGAAATCATGTTGAGTCAGTCTTGCTTTCCACCTGAATACTTCAACTGAATTCTTTGAAAACTTTAAGAGCGGATAGATGGCAGCCTAGATTATGCAAAGGTTATTTTAAAATATGAATAGAAGTATTATCTTCAAGGAACTCAACAGCCAAACTCCACGTCCTTCAGAGAAATTGTTCTATCAGGATAAGTTTGTAGCTATTGATATTGGATTTTAGTTTGTTATAGAAACACAGTGAAGTTCTTCTCACAAGCAAAGATCTATGGTAAATAAAATTAAGTTCTAACCCATGCACATTTAGAAAAATGGATGTTCTATCTGATATTAAAACCCAATTAAAATGTAATATGTATAGTTCATGGTTGAAGTATACATATAATGAGGATAATAATACTAGTTATTACTTTTTAACAAATATACTCTATGTACCAGGTATGTTCAGTAGCTGAACATAGATACATATTTTTTCTTTATTTTTATAGGTCAACATTAATATTATAGTCTTAATTTTTAATTAATTGAAAATTCAAGTGAAAGAAAATGTTTCCTTCTTGTAATATATGTATGCCTTACACTGATCCAGTTCAGTGCTTGACTCAGACATCTTTGATGCTGTAATAACTCATTCAAAGAAAAAAATTAGTCTGTCCTGGGCCCACAGAATTCTTATAGTAGGTAAGCACTTGCTTTATGCATAACTGTGAGCATTGTCAGGTATACTACAAAACCCTAAAAAAAAAAACCAACCAATCAACAAATAAAAAATGAATTTGTACTAAAACCAATTTTCTTGAATTTATGAGAAAATCAATGTTTGAAAGTTTCAATTACAAGTATGCATCATATCTATACTGCATTGCAATAAAGCACTTGGTTCTATTAAGTAGATCCAAAGAATAGGCCAAAAACTTATTACACCTCCAAGTTGGGGAATATATTGTATGCAACCTGTATTAGGAGGTCAGCAAGGAGATGAATCCAGCAGAAGTTATGTTAACAATAGGAAGAGCGGTTTCTTTACAAATAAGTTCTGAGATCATTTCTGTATCTGCCCCTGTCCTTCTAACTAAGTCAGTCAGCATGAGATCCTTTAGCTCCATCCATGCTGTTGAATACTGCAGATCTCGTTCATAGGTGGGATTTAAACATACACAGTAAAGTGGAACCAAAGAGCATAAGGCAACACAATGGGAGACAGAAGCCACGGCATGGAGCTTGGGGCTGTTTTTGAAAGAGAGAGAATTTAGGGACCTGGGGTAGGGAAGAGGGTGGGTACACAGGTGATGGTGTGATGTTATAATTACATGCATGAGAAACCAACATTAGCTACATTGCAAAACACAAAAAGAACCTCAACCAAGAACATTTACTTGCTGTGACTGCTAATTTCCAGGGCAATATGCACTCCTTAGTGATACACAGTTATGGAGGACAGGAGAGATACATTCAGGAGAAATTCAAGGTTAGAAGTTTAAATTGTGGGGAAGCCAAGCAGAAAAAATTGATCGAATTGTTAGCCAGGCACAAGCATCAGAAATAGGACTATGCACCTCAGAGCTTGGTGCATCAAAAAAATGATACAAGGGTCTACCAGTACCTATTTATAGGCTTAAACCCATATTACATTTCTGCAAGACCAATTTACAATGGACTAGAGAGTAGTATTTCAGAACAGGCATTTAAGAATAAATAACTTTCGATATCCGTTTTTAAACAGCAACAAACCTGGTTTGAGCAAGTGATTAAATTCTTCCAAGTTTATTTTAATAATAAAACCTACCTAAAGTTGCTTCCATGAGAATTAATTGAGAAAAATTCATGGGATGCATTTCACATAGTGGCTGGTATAATTTAGACACAGAATTCCTATACATGCTATTCTTATTGCAGGGAGAGATGTGGCAAGTACTGAAAACAAGAACAAAATAAAGTCATAGAAGTTATTTACTGATGAAGGCGTGAGGAATGTTCCAGAATTCCTTGAGCAGTAAATTTAATAATAATATAATTATAATAGTTGCAT
>PVKC010029381.1:0-15139 GCA_004027635.1 Crocidura indochinensis
ACACTGTACCTTTTCTCTTAGAAACCTTCCAGAATTGTTTTCCACATTTCAAATGGACTGGACATAATATAAGAAGGGGTATGCGTCAAATTGAAGGGGTTTCATGGCCGTTGCTGGCCTCTTATAGGTCAGGAGGGGGCCTCAAAGCAGCTAGCACTGTCTGGCTTCACTGGGACTGGATGAGAAAATAGAGGCAGGAATAGACATTAATATTAATTGTCTCAGTTGCGAACCACATTTCTCAACAAGATAGCACAGATTCTTGCCTCTTTACTCAAGCCACCTAGATCTGAATATATACAGAACCAATTATTGAGGTAGCATTGTTTCTGTGATGTGCAGGATGTTCTAAAGAGAATGAATCCCAGCTTCTCTAATGAAAGATACATAAAGAGAAGGCAGGAAAGGAATGTTTGTATCACACTTGTACAAGATTTTTAGGTGGATGATCAAATGGAAGTAAGGACTTTGATTTTTGTGAATGTATATACAACACGATTTTTTTAGGAAAATATTCATGAACATGAAACCCATGTCATAGTTTTTAACCACGTTTGTTACTTTTCCAAGATTCACTTTATTTGTACATGAATGGTGTGTGTTTGTATGTGAGTGTGTGTGTGTGTGAGAGAGAGAGAGAGAGAGAGAGAGAGAGAGAATCATGTGCATGTAGTGTGAGTTCTACTTCTGAGCTACTTCCCTAGCCCCTGCTCATCTGTACATGAAAATGTCAGTACATTCATCTATGTTGAGAAAAATCAAATCGATCTCTTCAATATGCAGGACTGGCCGTCATTAGCGATTTAATAATATGAGCTACTCTTCCTATTTTATTGTCTTGTTATTATTCTCTGGGAGATAATGTTCTACTTTCAGAAACTCTGCCTAAAACAGAATTCTGATTTAGAGTTTGTAAAGATCTTTGAAGTCCAGGCTGACGCCATATAAGGCAGTGCTTAAATTAGTTCAAGTTCTCAAACACATGAAAGAGTTCTTCTAAAGGGAAAGCTGGATTCGAATGAATGACCACTTGATAGGAAGAGACTTAAAGAAAGGACCTGAGTGCACTTTGGGAAACTGATGAGATGAACTTGGGGGAACTGACGAGATCATCTTTGATGAACTGGCAAGATGAGCTTTAGTGTACTTGTGTGACTACAATTTTTCATCAGTGACTCTAAGACCTGCTTTATTGCCTGAAAATGAATGAGTAGAAATAAAGAACAAAAGAGACCACAGACGTGTTACAGCATAGGCCCAGTCAGCCTGTGCTCTAAAAGGCCTCTGAAACCTTCCAGTCACACAGAAATGCTCAAGAACAGTTCAATCTTTCCCATGTGAAAGCAACTCTTCCCTCAGTGCCTTATGCCAACAATTCTTTGTAAGTAACTGAAAAAAACCTGAAAATTCACCCAACTAAATAATTACTAGTAAAATACTGTAAATAATTACTAGTAAAAAATAGTAGAAAGCAAGAAAGATTTAGCTATAAATTACTTTTTGCATAATATAAATTATATAAGATCTCTGTATGATTTATTTAGAAAAATCCTAAAAACTACAAGAAAGCACCTATAAACAATAAACATATAGTGCAATGGTAGACTATAAAATTAATGTGCTAAAATTCCTGACTTTCCTATATTCAAATAATGAAAAAGAAGAAAGAGATATTTTAAAACATCCCATTCACAATTGTTCCTCAGAGAATATGTACCTAGGAATCAACTTAATTAAAGAGGTGAATAAAAGATCTATAACAGGAAAACCACAAGATACTCAAGAATTAAGAGGACACAGGGAAATGGAAACACACCCTACTCATGGATTGAGAGAATTAACATCATTAAAGTATTGATACTCCCTAACATACCATACATATTTAGTGTAGTCTCTATAAGGATACCCGTGACATTTTAAAAATAAATATATCAAACACTACTGAAATTTATATGGAATAAAATCCCCCAATAACTAAATAAATCTTTGGGGAAAAGATGAGAGTCAACTTTCTCCAATGTCTAACCATACTACAAAGCAGTAATAATAAAAACAGCACGGTATTGGATTAGAGACAGAAACTCAGTTCAATGGAATAGACTTAAATATCCTGCACAGACCTTCGGGTATGTTATTAATTAGTATTTCAAAAAGTAATAAAAATATGAAATGGAGCAAGGAATGCATCTTCAAAAAATGATGTTAAGAAAATTGATCAGCAACATGCAAAAAAGTGAACTCAGACCTCTTTTTAATGCAATGCACAAAACTCAAATTGATATTGGACCTTAATTAATAAGATGCATAGAAGAAAATGTAGGCAGAACTCTCCATGGGACTGAAGCTAAAGGCATCTTTAAGGATGAAACACCACTGACCAAGCAAATGGAAGCAAATATAAACAAATGGGAATGCATTTTGTTTCAAAGGAAACAATGGCTAGCATATAAAACTGCCCATGAATTGGAAGAAATTATTTACCCAACACTTATCTAAGGAATTAATATCAGAGAGATATAAGGCACTGATTGGATTTCACAAGAAAAGCTGTACTTCACAAGAAAAAAGCATCCACCCAATCAAAAAATGAGAAAAGATGAGCTCAAACTTCCTCAAAGAAGAAATACAAATGGCCAAATGGCACACACAAAAAAATGCTAAACCCTACTAATCAGGGAGATACAAATAAAACAGCAACAAGATGCCATCTCACATCACAGGGACATCAAAATGAATACAAACAATTAGTGCTGATGTGGATGTGAGGAGAAAAGGACTCTCATTCATTGCTGGTGAGAATGTCAACTAGTTAATCTTATTTTATTTTGGTTTTGGGGCCACATCATGCAGCACTCGGGGGCTAATCCTGGCTCTGCGCTCAGAAATCACTGCTGGCAGGCTTGGGGGACCATAAGGGGTACGGGGAATAAAACTGGTGTTCGTCTTGTGTTGGTCGGACAAAGGCAAATGCCCTGCTGCTGTGCTATCATTCTAGCCCTGGTTCATCCTTTTTTTTAAAAAAAATAATATGTACATTCCTCAAAAAAAAACTAAAACTGTACTTCAATATGATCCAGCAATAATGCTCCTAGGTATATGCTCTAGGGGCCAAGAACCCCCACAATGCTTAAAAGCATCTGCACTTCTATGATCAATGCTGCATTGTTCATAATAGCCAGAATCTGAAAACAATCTAAGTGCCTGAAAACTGATGAGAGGATAAAGAAATTTTGATTCTGGTACATCTACACAATGGAGTATTATACCACTGTTAGAAAAATTAAGTTTGCACGGGGCTAGTGCAGTGGTGCAAGTGGTAGGGTGTTTGTCTTGCATGTGCTAACCTAGGACAGACCGTAATTCGATCCCTCAGCGTCTCATATGGTCTCACAAGCCAGGAACCATATCTGAGCTCATATCCAGGAGTAACCCCTGATCATGACCAAGTGTGCCCCCCCCAAAAAAAGAAAAAAAAGAAAAATTAAGTTTTCTGAAATTTTTTATACATAGATGAATATGGAGATATTATGCTAAGTGAAATAAGTCAGAGGGAGAGGGATATACATATATGGCATCAATCATTTGTGGGATATAAAAATATTGTATGGTACTAATACCTAAAGACAATAGAGATGAGCGTCAGGAGGAGTAATCCACAGTAAAAAGCTTGCCACAAAGAGCAGAGGGATGAAGTGCAGTTAGGGCAGAGAAGGGGCCACTATAGCTCGAAATTATCACTCTGGGCAAGAATTGAGTGCTGATGCCACAGAGACTGGCACACATCACAAAGAACTAGAACAATCAGTGCTGGTGGGGAGAAAGGAACTCTCATTCACTGCTGGTGGGAATGCCACCTTGTTGAGCCTTTATGGAAAACAATATGGAGATTCCTCCAAAAAATGGAAATTGAGCCTCCATATGATCCAGCTATACCACTCCTAGAGATATGCCCTAGGAACACAAAAACACAATACAAAATGCCTTCTTCACACCTATATTCATTGCAGTGCTATTTACAATAACCAGAATCTGGAAACAACCCATATGCTTGACAACATATGAGTAGCTAAAGAAACTGTGGTACATTTACACAGTGGAAGACTATGAAGCCACCAGAAAAAAAATCATGAAATTTTCCTATACATTGTTTGTACATGGAAATTATTATGCTGAATGAAATAAATCAGAGGGAGAGAAATAGATAGAATAGTCTCACTCATCTATGGGCTTTAAGAAAATAAAAGACATTATTGTAATAACACCCAGAGACAATAGAGATGAGGTCTAGAAGGACCGACCCTCATTATGAAGCTTACCATAAATTATGGTGAGTCCAGTTAGAGAAATAATTAGACTATGGACTATCATGGTGATGAATGAGAGAAATAGAATGGCTGCCTCAAATACAGGCAAGGGGTGGGGGAAGAGGGAGTTGGGGAGCATTGATTGGTGGGAATGTTTTTCTGGTGAAGGAGGTTGTTCTTTTTTATAACTGAAACCCAACTACAAACATGATTGTAATTATGGTGCTTAAATAAAGATATTTAAATAAACAAGCAAACAAAAAAATGGTGCTGAAAGGGCATGCAAGACACTCTTTCAGTAACAGCATTGCAAACGACAGTACCTAAAATGAATAAAGAAAAATAGAGAGAAAAAATGCCTGCCATAGAGGCAAGCTGGGGAGTTGAAGGGAGGAAAACTGGTGATACTGGTTGTTGGAAATGTGTTCTTGTGAAGGTATGCAAGGGTACTCATAGGTACCCTTGCACTTGTGCAGTGCTAATCTCAAGGGAAAGTATCTTTAAACTCCTTAAACAGATCCCTCTGTCTAGAATATCTAATTCAGAAATTTGGGGGAAAGGGGCACCCAGGAATGTTCTTCTTTAAGAAGTTCCCAAAGAGATACCTGCTGTTGGTCTCGACACCACACTTTGACAGCCATTGTTGTCAAAGTGCTAGGCACTTCTTACTAAAAGGTTAACTAACAGCACAGCAAAATACACCTAGAAGTTTGTTTGTGGTGCAGAAAGTGAAGCCTGATTTTGCAAAATCAATAATGAGATTTATTATCATAGGCAATGTTTGATATCAATGTTCCAGTAAAATAAAGAATTAACCAGGGAAGAAAGCTACAAAGATTGACTCAGGGTGAGTGTGAGCACTGCTTTGAGGGAGAAAGTGAGGGCAAGACTTCCCATTGATGGATAATCTTCCCATCTATACAAATTCTGGTAAGTAATCCAGGGCTACATTTCCAAGTAGCTAAGGTGGCAACCATATCTAGAGACATAGTATGTCTATTGCACTTTACTGGGGGTGTTAATCTTATTCAGTTGGCTAGAATATGGCCTGATAATTTTGCTCTTATGAAAACATGTGCTGAGAAATTATGTTCACTTCCTGTTGTGTACAGTTTATTAAAGAAAGCCTCCTCAAGCATGATGCAGACAGCTCAGTTGGGATGTTCTTTATACCCTTCAAGGTTGCTTTCATTCCTGGAAAGAGTTCACCCTGGGAGGCGCTTGGGTGGAGCATGTTCAGGCCTCTCCTTAGGGCAAATCACAAGCTAGGCAAGTTACTATTGTTTTCTACTTGAGAATATTATATTTTTGCATAATTAAAGAACCGTGGTCTCCAAAGTTATTGGTAGTTGAAATTTAGGCATCTGATATTTCAACGCCAATCCCACAACCAGTGTGAACTGCCATCACCAGTGCTCCCATACTCCATCATTCCCACCTCCATCCCCACCTGCTACCTTGGTAGCACATTAAAGTTCAGTGGTTTCAGTTTTGATCTGATGTTTTCAGTGTTACTAAGCCTGTGTGTGATAGTTATTCTACTTTCCAATATTCCCAATATAACTAAAATCCTTATCCTTGTTCATCCATTACTTTCCTATCTCATCTTCTTTTCCACCTTGATGTCTTTTTTATCTCATTTTCCTGCCTAGCCTATGAGGTGAAGGGTGATCTAGGCATTCTCCCTTACTACATTGAATTTCCTAATTCAATTCTTTTATATAAAAAGATAAGTGAGGCCATCCTGTTTTTGCCTTTTTTCAGAGCCAAGACTGTTCTAAGGTGGGAAGATGATGTTTATTTTTGGTAGCTTGGGATTGGGGCTGAAACTGGATGTCACACAGAATTGTCTTGGGCAAAGACTAAAAATGAAAATGTCACATACACGCAAAGGCAGACCTGACTATCAGTGTAGTAGTCAAGCCAAGCTGAATACTTTTGTCTTCTTGATATTGTGCTTGGGTATAAGGCAGGTGGTACCATACCTGCTATGCTCAGGGCTTAATTCTGACTTTGCTCAGTGACGTGTCTTGTGGTGCTCATGATATCATGGATAGTCCCAGAGATCCAACCAGGGTAGCCTCAGGCTAGGCAAACACCCTACCTATTGTACTCTCTGGCTTAGTGACTTTAAGAGGATTACAGTGATGACTCCTTCAGAGAAGATCCTTGCCCAGTTTCTGTAAAATTCCAAACAGTATTCTATCTCTTCCGTGCCTCTTTGGATGCAACATCTATAAACACAGCTGCCTGCACAAACAGAGAGGAGCAAAGAAGGGACCATGGAGAAGGAAAAAGGAATCTATTGGGGCCGGAGCGATAGTGCAGTGTTAGGGCTTTTACCCTGTACGCAGCTGACACAAGACGGACCTGGATTAAAGTCCTGGGGTCCCATATGGTCCCCCAAAGCCAGCAGCAATTTCTGAGCACATAACCAGGAGTAACCCCTGAGTGTCACTGGGTGTGGCAAAAAAACTTCATATCTGAATGGAAAATTGCAGCATTGTAGGATTTCTCATACATAAAAAGGTCAGATAGGTTTTTCTCTATGTGCCCAGAGTATTTCTCTTCCAATAAGTTTCAACTGGAACTGGTACCAAACTTAGGACCAGGTTATTTTAAGAATAGTGAAGGCTCTAGTGGCAGAGAAGAATCTCTTGTCCTTGATTCAATTCTATGTCCTTTTCCTAATCAAAGGAACAACCACTGACCCACCTCCTCTCTATGATCTAGAATCTACATCATAAGGTAGTGTGGGACATATCCAGGTGCGTGTTTCTCTGTAATTATACTCTCTCCTCTCTATCTGAGAAACTTTTTTGTTCACTCAGAGTAGAAGCGAAGGTCATTCCCACTTTGTCACGGGAATCCTCCCATCTGCTCTATCTGATAGCCTAGGTAACTTAGCGCAAGTTAAATATCCCAAAGTTATCACATATTTCTTTATAATTTGTAGCCATTAAAATTCCCCATTTACGTTTCTTCAACTAATCTGCCTGATGTTAATTTCCTTGTCCGTCTGACTTCATAGTAACTGAGCTGGGCTTGGAAAAATATTCCTCTATGGCCCAATTTGAAGAAACCACCTGTGTTTCTATTGGAAAATCAAATCTACAAATATTACAAGATAGTGAATTAAGTGTAGTGAACATTATCTACAGTATAATAAATAATAATAATGTACTATATATTTATAAAAATCCATCACTAGAAATCAACAATAGTTTGGTAATGAGACACTTCTACTTTGAAATGACGTGGCAAAACTAAATGTAAAATAATAGAATATCAAAATAACTAATCTTTGTTGATCATTTCTAGGATGCAAAGACTCCATCAGCAAGCTTGTCTATAAATAGCTGAAGACACCTCACTGTGGATTTCCCACCACAAATTATCCCAGAGGCACACCAAAACACCACAGCTCTCTGGCTCCTACTGCATGCTCCCTGTTGGGTTACTGATCCTACTCTAATCAATAATTGTGCCCCATCCTAGGGTGTGACCTTGTGATAGTATATTGGATTATACCTTACTTGGTATTCTTGGTATTCTTCTCCCACCCTGATTCTTGTGTAAAAAAGTAAAGGTCTGAGAAAGGCTGGGGGTCATTCTGGGATGAATTTTTAAGTCTTATCCACTGAATAAAGATGATATCTCCTGAAGCCTGACTGTCTCTGAGTTTTCTACATATCCTGAATCTTCAGACCCACCAGCTGAACAGGGTGGCAGACGAGTGGTCCAAGCTGGAGGAGAAAGGCCTCTCCACCCATCACCATCCAGCCCCATTCAAGGGCTGATAAGCAACATACTGGTGCCCTAACATGGACCTGAAACCTGGACCAAGACAGCATGGTGAGATTATTGTTCTTATGTTTGATTTTGACTCTTTTCAGCTGGAGTGAGCCCCAAACCTTGGGCCACGTGGACCCACTTTTAAAGATGGCCGAGACCCCTTCTGGGGGCAGAGGGCCACTGAAGAAAGGGAGGTGAAAGTTTGGATCACCCCCATCCGAGGCCCAGGACCGAGACTTTGCTACAAAAAAGTCCTTTTCCCAAAAACCTTGGGCCTACTCAGAGATTGATGGAGAGCCCTAATTGGAAAAGGACCAGGAAGAAAAAACTTCTCTAAACAGACTGATATCCTGAGTATGACCTTCAGCCCGAACATGTATTTCGACTTTTGAAATTTTGAACTTTTAACTCGGACCACCCTGACCTTTGAACAATCAGATGCGCCCGCAGCTGCTGCCCAAGCATCGGCAGCAGAAGCGGCAACAGGTGGTGGATCACTCTCAGTGAAAAGCACCGGACTTCTTCCTTCCTGCTAGGGGGCAAACGGGACACAACGGCTGGGTGGAGGCAGAGAGCTGACAGGCTGCACTCTGAATGGTAGTTAAGGCAAGATTGGTAAGATGAGTAGTGAATATGAACAGGAAAAACATCTGAATCTGTGTGTAAGGGAGAGAGCAGAAGTGTGAGCGTCAGGCTCATACTTAATAAAGTAAAAGTTCTTTTATTAATTTTCTTTTTTAAAAAATTATTTTATTGAAACCATTGTGATCTACAAAGTCTTTCATAATTAAATTTTAGATATTCAGTGAATCAGGACCATTCCCAACACCAGTTTCAATCTCCCTCCACCAATATTCCCAGAGTGCATCCGACACCACCATCCTTTGCTTCCCTGGCCAAGTTCTTAACAGCCATACCAGGGAGTTTCTATGTGGTCAGGGATAAATGGAAGTTGGAAGGCTAGAAGACTTTTTTACATATGCGCTTCTAAGTTCAGAACGTAAGCTGAGGGTGGTATTTTAGAACCAGTCCCTGGTAGGAAGACTGCTACAAATAGTGGATCAGTGCAATTAGGGCAAAGAATGGACCACTATGACAATGAGAGTTGGAACTGATCACAAGGGACAATAACTGGGTACTGATGGAGATAAAATGATACTCATGGTATCCCTTCATTAACAATAGAGAAACCACGGTATCTAAAAAGGAAGGGAGGAGCAAAATGCCTGCCCCAGAGGCATTGGAGGGGAGAGGGTGGAAGGGAAACCTAGGGCATTGATGATGGGAAATGTTCTTGGGCAAAGATTAGCATACATTGTAAGACTGAGGCTTGGGGCCCGTGCAGTGGCTCAGGGCATAAGGTGTCTGCTTTGCATGCGCTAGTCTAGGACAGATCACGGTTCAATCACCTGACATCTCATATAGTCCCCCAAGCCAGGTGCAATTTATGAGTGCATAGCCAGGAGTAACCCCTGAGTATCACAGGGTGTGGCCCAAAAACTAAAACAAAATAAGACTGAAGTTCAGTTATGAATAACTTTGTAATCACAGTCTATAAATAAATATTTTGCTTGCTTTTGGGCCATATCTGGTGATGCTCAGGGGTTACTCCTGGCTATGCATTCAGAAATGACTCCTGGCTTGGGGGACCATATGGGACGCTGGAAATTGAACCCAAGTCCATCCTGGGTTAGCTGTGTGCAAGGCAAATGCCCTACTGCTGTGCTATCGCTCCAGCCCCAATAAATAAATTCTTTTAACGTGACACTAGCCTCATAAAAACTCGAATACAGGAATCCCTGGAACAGAGAAGAAAATGAAATCTAAGGAAAGCTAATCTAAGGGGATATTGAATTTATCTGGATATGAGGGGAACACTTGCACACTTGAATGTCTTGACTGGGGTGATTTTTACCTCTGGTGAAGAGGACTGAGAAGTTTTGCTGCAGGTTATAGGCACAAGGGGAGTGATTAACCAATTAATCCAGGAACTGATTAACTGGTTAACCAGTCAAGCAGGTTTCCCAAGTGGTCAAGAGCCAGAAAGGCTTCTTAGTTGTGCACTAAATGAAGGGCATCCATCTGAAAAGGCACATTATATTCTGCTGAGAACTCCCTATCCCTGGAAGAGTTACCAATTCTCAAGGAAATACTGGGCCCCAAAGGTGGTAACCAAATGGTCCTGATCTGTCTGGTCTCATGGTACATCAGAAAGAACATGAGCAGTTCTTTGATCGCCAAGGTGTTGCTGCCCCTTGGCTAACATGAAGAGAATAATCAAGACTCAATTATAGAATCAACATGACTCATGGGGACTGTAACCTTTGGCTCAACATGAGGTTTGGGATTCCTACTGTGCTATTAGATTTGCATCATTTGAACATGGAATGTGTGTCTACATAATAGAAGCTCATTAACAGATACTAATGATGATTATTGCTCCTGCCTCCTGTTAAAATAAGCAGTGGGGAGATTCAGGGCCCCCTATTCCATGTCCATGCTTAATAGCATATCCGTTTTTTTGTACTGGCCAAACTCCTGTGTGTGGACTTGGAGAGCCAGCTCCTGAGAGAACACTTTAAAGGCAAACTCCTTTTTGTGAACTTAAGAGATATTGCAGCACATAAGACACTTGCCTTGCATGCAGCTGACCTGGGTTAGATCCACAGCATCCCATATGGCCTCCCAAGCACTGCCAAGAGTAATTCCTGAATGTATAGCCAGGAGTAAACTCTGGACACTACTGGGTGTGGACCAAAATTTAAAAAAGGGAAAACTCTTTTTCTCCCCAGATTATACTCAAGAGAATACTGTAAAGGCAAATCCTATTTTCTAGATGAACATACTAAGGCCTGAATATTTTTGAAGTTAATGTGGGTGGGAACCTACAGAAGTTTGCCTCTCTCCAATTCTAAGCACATAACCCAGCAGAAAAAAAATACAGAATAGCACATCATTTTCTAAAGCATTTTCCCTCCTAAAGTTGGGCCAGTTAATGGCTATAGAAAGTCTTTGCTTTATATGGGATTATCAGCCATATTCATCAATTCAGTGATTCTCATTGGCATGTAGAGTAACAAAAATTAGTTAAATACTCAAAGAAACAGGATTGACAATATGGTCCTTTGGAAGATCGTTTCATTTTAATCATTCAGTTAAGAAGCATATATATAGTCACTAAAGATTGGAATATCATTTAAAGTTTATTCTAAGTGTTTAAGTATTACCACTTATTGGTGATTACCTCATGGCCTTATTTGTTTACAAGAAAACAAATAAAGTATATTACTAGGATATTAAGTCACATTTCATTGAAGGAATTTAATAAATTTCAGTTTGCTTTGCCAATTAAGTTCTTTCTCTCATTTCCAAATATAATTAATTAAAGCAGTAATGGGTCTGTGATCAAAGTTTATATTCATATTTAGATTATTAAAGTTCTGAAAGGAAATGATTTCCCACAAAATACATTTATACTTAATTAAATAGTTTCCCATTTTACACTAGGAGAGAAAAAGAGAAGTATAAAACAATTTTGAGATTTCTGTTGCTGTTGTTTTTTGGTTTTTGGGTCACACCCGGCAGTGCTCAGGGGTTACTCCTGGCTCCATGCTCAGAAATTGCTCCTGGCAGGCACGGGGGACCATATGGGGCACCGGGATTCGAACCGATGACCTTTTGCATGAAAGGCAAATGCCTTACCTCCATGCTATCTCCCGAGCCCCAATTTTGAGATTTCTAACATGAACAAATTGGAGGCTAGCCTCGCAGAATCATATCAATAATTCTGGGCTAACCAAAAAAAATAGTAAAAAAGGGGGCTGGAGAGATAATACAGTGGTAGAGCATTTGCCTTGCATGCAGAAGGATGGTGATTCAAATCCTAGAGTCCCATATGGAGCCTGCCAGGGCCTATTTCTGAGTGTAGAGCCAGGAGTAGCTCCTGAGCACTGTCAGGTGTGACCCAAAAACAAACAAAAACTTCTGGGCTGCAATCATTTCTTTGCTCTCTCCACATACTTGAGCATTTTGCTCCCATGCTCACTCGACTCTGTTTACCTCTGTTATTTACTTTGGGTAATGGTACAATAGAAATTGTGACAAAAGCAAAGACTTGGAAAGTATTTATGCCTTGCTCTTGGGATCTCTATAAGGGCCACATGAATGAGTTCAGGCACCACTGCTGGATGATGAGAGATACATTGCCAAGTCATCTCCTGCTCACCTCACAAATAGACATGTGAGTGAGGCTATGAGGGATATAACAATGTCCCCAAACTTACTCAGACCTAAGCAGTCAAATAACAAGAAATTATAAATATCTTTCCTGTCTCCCATTCTCTTTTTTGTTGTGATGCCTAGGGGTCATAGACTTGGTTGTGGTACTTGCACATTTTATACTTTTGTATATTTTATACAAATTGCAAACATTTTATAAGTGTGTAATTACACTAGTTGGGGTGCTGTTCATGTCTTGGAATAGTGTGCCAGTGATCTCAAGCAGCAGTGTTGACAGGCTCACTCTTAACATGTGGGCCATACGGGAGATCAAACTCAAGAACTCAAGCCTGTGAGACAGGGGCTTTATCACCGAACCTTATTCCAAGTTCCTTAATTAACTTTAAATCAATGTGTTTGGGGATGTTTATAAAGCAAGATCTAGATGTTATAAAAAGGTAGCATCTTTCTTTAAGTGCTCTATTCATAGCATAAGGAAAAAGAAGACTCAGTGATTTATAGTTTCATTCCTCTGTTTCATTCACAGTAAAATTTATTGAAAGAACTTTACGTACACTCATTGTCTCCGCTTCCTTTCTCTGACCTATCCTTAATCTTCTACAATTGGATTTCTGTCTGCCCTGCTCTCCTAAACCTGTTTCTAAAATGTCAAACTCCCCAGGCCTACTACAATTGTCTCTTGCAGTCACATTTCTGGATCTACCAGTTCTTCATATTTCCTAAAAGGTGAGCCTCTGGGATTTCACTCTATTACACACTTCCCTGATTCTCTTATTCTGCCCCATAGCTTTAAAAACTGCCTCAAAAGTCATAGCACCCATTGAGTTAACCAGCTCCCTCCTTGTTTTCCACTTCAGGATGTTGTCTGGTGCTTCCTAATAAAGAAACCCAGGTATCAGAAAAAAGCATTCTCGGGGACGAGGAGATAGCACAGTTGTAGGGCGTTTGCCTTGCATGTAGAAGGATGGTGGTTCAAATCCCGGCATCCCATATGGTCTGCCGAGCCTGCCGGGGGCTATTTCTGAGCATAGAGCCAGGAGTAGCCCTTGAGCACTGCCGCGTGTGACCCAAAAACAAAACAAAACAAAAGCACTATCTTGTGTTCCCAGTTCTTCTCCACTGAGCTATCTTCTTAGGAGTGGAAGGCTTGCATATTGGAGTTCCTGAACCTCTTTTATCCCTTTCACTGTGTGTGGATTATTTCCTGAGTCGGCATTTGTTTCCAGACCTGTGTCTCTTCAATTTTCTGGTCTTGGGGCATGAAGTTTCTGCCACAGACACCCACATTTAGTTAGAGCCCCAATCCTGTCCTCTCTTCTGATGGTCAGATACTAACAGTTCACTCCCTACTAAATTTTTTCACATCGGTTTCAAAAGTATTTGTCCAAAGCAGGACTCAGTGGCCCACAGTAAACCCCTAAGTTCCTTTTTCACAACTCTGCTGGTATCAGTTACTGACATTGTCAATCATCCAGCTGACCAGACAAAAACTAAATGGATGCCCTCAATACTTCCCTTTCCCCCTCCTTTTAGGTGTGACACATTAGCAGAGTATTTTGATCTATGTCCAGAAGACCTCAATGCATACTCATCTCTGTAACTCTTCTGATAACATTTTAGTTTAAAACATCATCAATTCTTCCCTAGGCTATTGTACTCCCCAAAATATCCAATTTACATTGTTTTCCCTCCAAAGTCTATTTTCTCAGACAGTGGCCAAAAAGAGCCCTTAAAAATATGAGACATATATCAGATCAGAGTACATCCTTGCCTAAGTCATTAATGATTTATATTGCTCCATAAATAGCATTAAAATTCCTTACCATGTAATTGAAGCTCTGGTTTCTCTCTGAGCTTGTCTGACTCTTCCAGAAGAATGTAAAATTTATTGATATGTTCCCATGACCTGTTTGCTTCTTAGTCATTGTCAATTCAGTAAGAATTTATTAAATTATTAAAATCAAAATGAATAAACAGCACTTGGATTGGCACTTGTATACTTATCATAATTTTATCTAAATATATTTAATAGATTAAAGAACATAAATATATACTTAAAATAGTAGTAAATATATGTACCAGGTTTCTTGAAAGTCACCATGTTGAATCTCAACTGCAGCTCAGCTAGTGGATTCCTCCACAGATTTATTTCTCTCATCACAACAGGACTAATGGAATTATGGAATGATAAAACAAAATAATAATGAAATTCTTCTAGCTTTCCTGTTTCTTTAGTTTTAGAAAACCATAAATTTTGGCAAGTGTCTTCATATCTAGGAATGAGAAGCACAGGGTTAGTTGGTGCTAAAAAAATTTCATTTGAGGGATGCAGCCTGGACCATTCCAGGTGGTACTCAGGGGTTACTCACAGCTCTGCATTCGAATGTCACTCCTGAGGATACTGGGGATCACATTATTCCATGCAAGGCAATCACCTCAATCTCTGAACTCTGCCCAGCTGCTATGCTGGAAATTTTCATTTTACCCTCTATTCTACTCATTTCCTATAGATGTTTCATTTCATTCTGTATCCTCAAGGCAGAATGGCTTCAGATTTGAATGGTTGAGTTCATGGAATACTATAAGAGATTGGAAGGTGGAGAGTGAAGACAGACCATTTCTTTCACCCTTGTTGGACTGTGGGTAGCCCGAATGCTGGATAAAGGCCTTGTGATCAGTCCAAGTTCAGTGTTCTTAACCACTTCTCAGAACCCTTCCTTTCCTTTGTTCCTTTGTTCCTTCATGCTGTGGCTGGTCTTGGAGTATACCATCCTTTTCCTAAATTCTATCTACTTTTCTGT
>PVKC010029382.1:0-15138 GCA_004027635.1 Crocidura indochinensis
GTCCCCTCCTAGCAATTCTGGGCCAATCTACCAGGAAGTTCGAAGCACTGTTGGCTTCAAAGATGGTGCTCAGAGCTCTTCCAGAGCTATGCTCAGATGTGCCCAGAGGACCCTGTGAGGCCAGGGATCAAACGAGGGGTGGGGACTAATCTCTCCACCCCCTACTCACAGTTTTTCTTTGTCCTCCAAAACTTTCCGCTGTCACAATGCATTTATGAGACTCATCTGTTCATTTCTGGATGGCAATATTAAGCCTGCCCCTCAATCAATGCAGCTAGTTGTAAACAAATAAATAATGAAACAATATAATATGTACATATATGCACATGCACATATATATTAACAAGAACATCTTTCAAACTAGCAGATTTGGAAGGGAAGAGCTCATGTAAACATGTGGGATTTCAACTACCTTGGTTTTGTGGGTTGATTTATTTACTTTGGGGTAACTTATTTTTTACATAAACTTTACTCTCTGACTCTCCTCCCAAGTTGTAAATCTCACACCCCCATGGCAGACTTGTCTGCACCCTGACCATTTGGGAGCAGGGAAAGCACAGAACCTTCTAGTGACAGGTTTGAGTCCCCTCTCCCCCATAAACACCATCCCTCACGAGCTCCTCCTCAAAGTCAGATTCCCTATTCTTAGGCAGGAAGGGACACGGCTTGGTTGAGAGACCGTGTTTGCTACTCTGAAAACTAACATACAAACATATGAAACTAACCATGAAAACTAACAAACTAAACTAACCATACGAGAACATGTATGGTCAAGTCAGAGGTTTGCCAACTGATTTAATGATCAGCAGGGATGAATCTTGGTAGAAGGAAGGAATTAGGAAAGGAAAATTTAGAAGGCAGAAGACTAAAGTCACGTACTGAATCTACCTCTCCCTCCAAAAGACTTTTAGGACAGATTTTTTTCCCTAATGAATAGAAAGAAAAAGCTATGTGATGCCCCTCACAGTGGGGATGCTCTGTGGTCTTGAACCACGCAAACCAGACAACCTGTCTCTCCTCATGGGACTCAAGTCTGCATGGTTGACTCTTAACCATCAAGCCTGCAGCAGACATGCTCTGGCCCCGAATCGGCCGGGATCTTGGTCCACCCTTGCTGGACTAGAGCATGCCGGATCTAGCTGATCCCTTTTCCTACTTGAGTTGGGCCACTGTTTTCTCCACAGTCAGAGTGTGCCAGCCTAGCCATCTCAGGTTCCTTTTCAGCCCTCCATGCCAAGCTACCAGTGAGCTTCCTTTGAACCCACAGTGGTAGGAAAAAAATCCATCCACTGTAAGCTGGTGAAAAATGACCAATCTAGGGAGGCCCAGGGTTGCTGTGCTTTAGACCCAGTCCTTCCTTCCTATGCATGCTCAGTGTTGGAGAATTCAAGTCTTCAGTAATACTCTTCCCTAAAGAATTTCTTAGTAAGTGATCAAGAGTGATCTGGGTTCAAGTCCAAGCTTTGCAAATTGGCAGCTGTGGGACCTTCGGAAAAACCACTCAGTTGCTCTGACCTTCAATTCCACCTTTGGGAAGGGGTGGAACAGGGAGGATGGGCTTACTATCTGCTTTTAGCTTTATTAGAGACATTAATTAGCAATGCCTGGAATGACATCAGGAGCAGGTCTCATTTGACAGCAGTCACTGAAAAAGTGTTTGGTTTTATTACTACTTAATCCTCACCATGGCCGAGAGATTTACAAGAAGGCATTCATGCGCTTCCTTGTTGCAAGTAAGTATATCTAAATTTCAAGCACTTACCACCACATGCATTAATCAAAACTAAACTGCAACCTATCTGCTGCAGGACATTTTAAAGCCTCATGGAAAACAAGGAAGGGAAGATGAAGGAAAAGTAGAGGCAAAACTGGCTTTCACTGACTCCTGAGACAATCAAAGCTCTGGTCTACATTGCGGGAGATGAAGTTGAATTTAGTGCATGTCCTGCCTGCCTCTAAATCCCAGTTATTAAAGACAGACTGTTAGGGAATCAAGAAAATAAGAAAGCCTCCACTACCTGCAACTGTGAAGAACAATTTCACAAACAAAAATAGCAATTTCCAGACCCTAACAGACAGGATGCATGTACTGCAGAGCACAGGACAGACAATCCACCCAGAGTTCCTGGGCATGCTGAGACCCCACAGTGTGTCTGGCACTCAGAATGGTGGGTGATGAAGGCAGGAGCCTCGGAACAGGCCTGAGTCCTACACCAGGAGCTATGGGCATAGGGACTAGGGAGTCAGTGAAGGCTATCTGAGGAAGGAGGATCTCAGGTAGCTCTTCTACATCCACACTAAGAGCACACAGGACAACTGTACAGAATCCTGTTTTTTCCAAAAAGGTAGCCCAGTGTGAATTCACGTTTATTCCCTGTTCAGGCTGTAAATGCAGCACACCTCCGTGCACCCTTTCTGAATCACATGCATGCATCCCTCGATACCAAAAAAGCAACTATCTGAAAAAATCATCACAAAGTCCTTTTTCACTATCCCATCATTTTCAATGGGGAGGACAGACTTTAAGTGCTATAGTCCTTAAAAATAAAAATTCAGACTAAGGCATCTTTAGGAATAAAGAGAACATAGCTGTAACTTTGCAACTATATTTAAAAGGCCATTAGACTATTTTTAATCTGTATTTTAAAATATGCTGGCTCATTTAGAAATGCTTCTCCATAAACTACTTGTGCTTGAAAGCTGCTCTTCAAAATTGTATTCAACACTTAATGCCACCGATACAGACTATGCATTCTTGACAAATAAAGTTTGCAGCTTTTCTCAAAGCACACTCCACCTACAAGGTCAATACCAGCTTTGCAACACTGCAAAACAGGCAAAACGAATTATTTTAAACCCATGCATTTAATTACTTTGAACATGTGTATATCCAAATTTCAATATAGGCTAAAACAAGTAACATTACTTTGTCCTGTACATGTACTTTGTGAAAGAGATATTATATTGAGGTATTGCCTTACTACAACTTTGTTGTTGTTGTGTTGTTTGTTTGGGGGTCACATTTGTCTTTGCTCAGAGTTTACTCCTGACTCTTCAGTCAGGGATCACTTCTGGTAGGTTGGGAGACCCTCTGGGGTGCCAGGAAATCAAACCCCCATTGGTTACATACAAGGTAAGAGTCTTACCCTCTGTATCATGAGGCTAGCCCCTTCATTTCCTTTTTGATCTAATAGACTTCACACAGGAAACGGAGTCTAAATGCCAATTGTGCATGGAACCTGGAGAAAGTTGGGCCCAGATAAAGAAGTGGGTTGGAAGACTCAGGAATTATTGCAATAATGCCTGGTCTGAGAGTGTCAAATGAGCGTGAGGGTCATGCAGGGAGAATGGGCTGAAATTGCAGCATTAACATCAAGTGAGTGCCCAGGACAAGTTCTGAGTATCCTCTGTAATCTCCCTTCTTCTCCTGTAGAATAAAACAAATGTGCTGAATAACTGGAAAGATTCCTTTAAGCACTCAATACATGGTTTATTAAAAAACCAAGGCCTGGAAAGAGTCCAGAGGGGTCTGAGGGAATGAGAGGCAGCCTGTCCATTCTCAAATATCCCAGAGAAATAAACATGGTGCTTACATGCAATCCTTCCCTCTATGGATGTGTGCAATTGTGTGCAGGAAAATGATGCAACAACCCTACTCCAAGATGACTATCCAACATTATGCAAACACTAACTTAGAAAGACCCATGTACCTTGCTTTTTATCATGGCATTATTTACAACAGACCATCTCTGGTAGAAACTGAATGCCAAAGACAGAGGTGTATGTAAAGAAGCGGTGGTGGATACATGAGTGGAATATCACTTGGTTGCAAGAAAAAATGAGATTTGCCTTTCACAAAAAAATAAATGGAACTGCAGGGATAACACTCAGTAAAATGAGGAGGAAAACAGATACTGTTGATCTCTCTCATATGTGGAAGATAATGAAACAGAGCAAAGGAAAAGATGAACCAAATCAAACCCTCAAATCTGAAGCATAGAAATGTATTCAGCAGAGAAAGAGGTGGGGATGAGAGCCAAAGGTGGATGCAGCCCAGTGGACTATGGGCACACACACTGATATTGCGATGGGGGAGGTGATAGTCAATGTTTGAAGAGATCTGACTTAGACCCGTAGTCCTACATCAGATACAGTCTTGTAAACCAGTCTAACATCACATCATATGTTTCTTTAACATGTGGATCCCAGCAGCCAAATTCTAAGCAGTAAAGTCACTTCACAGTCCCAAACTGACAGCTCACCAATCCCATCTACCCATCGTTCTCACCCAGATGCTTTCTCATTCCTGGGAATGCTGCTGAAGAAACACATTCCTTTGTGTGGACATGGCAGCATGCGGCTGTGTGAGGCTCATGGGTTGGTACAGTGACAAAGCTGAACAGGCCCAGCCATCTTCAAATAGTGCTACCCTCCCAAAGCCCCATGGTACGGCATGCCAAGTGTGCACTGACTAAAACCAGATGCAGAGTTTGAGAGGAATTCTGTTCAAAGCCTCGCTGCATTCAAGAATCAGGGCTCCAAACATTCCTGGTCTGATCTGAATAAGACGGCAAATATTTCAGATGCTCTCCTTTCTCCCTGGGCCTCATCACTTCATCACTGAATTTCAAGATTCTGCCTCATTAACTTGGAATCCGATTAAGCCTTAGCCATCACTGATATAAGGGGATTCCCACATGAAAAGGGTTCTGGGGTCAGAAAAGTCTTGAACGGGCCAAATACCCTCATTTTAAGTATTTAGGATATAATGGTGTCGAAAATCTCTGCCAATGCCCAAAACAAGGACCTGCTGGATTTGACTCATCATTCCCCAAACAGTGGTGGTGCTAGAGGTAAGGTGTCTGCCTTGCCAGCGTTAGCCTAAGACGGACCACGATTCAATCCTCCGGTGTCCCATATGGTTCCCCAAGCCAGGAGCAACTTCTGAGCGCATAACCCCTGAGCGTTACTGGTTGTGGCCCCAAAATCCCCAAACATATGAAGGCAAACCATTTCCCTTCATCTTCCAGAAGGTAACTATAGTCCAAAGTACCAATATGATCCATAGAATCACCTGGAAGTTTCATCTGGAATAGAGCAGCACTGTAGAACTAAAACTCAGTTTATATCAGACAGAAATTTGGAGAGAGAAAAAAATTGACTGGAGATATTAACAATGAAACATTCATTTTTGTGGCCAATTAAAATATTTTTGAGGCAGTGCAGAGAATCCTGCTGCAAAACAACTTGGCATTTGAGTTGGGCAAGTGTGTGAAAGAACAGGCTAGTCTAAGCAATTCTCGTTCCCCCTTGCTGTCTCCAGGGAAGAGAAAACTCAAGACAAGAACAGTGATTATGGGGCCGGGCGGTGGCGCTGGAGGTAAAGTGCCTGCGCTAACCTAGGACAGAACTCCGTTCCTCGGTTCGATCCCCCGGTTCCCCATATGGTCCCCTGCCTGCCAGGAGCAACTTCTGAGGGAATAGTCAGGAGTAACACCTGAGCGTCACCGGGTGTGACCCAAAAACCAAAAAAAAAAAAAAAAAAAAAAAAAAAAAAAAAAAAAAAAAAAAAAAAAAAAAAAAGAACAGTGATTAGGACTGGAAATGATGTCAAAGAGCTTTAGTCTAAGGATCTGCTTCTCCACATGGGGAAACTAAGGTCCAGAGAACAAACTGGACTGAAATGCAGATCCAATGATGAGTTAGTGGACATCTAGGTCACCCACCCGACTGGTATTTGCAGTGTCACCCAATTGTCCCTATATACTCAGAGGAAGCAAACAATCCAGTGTGTCCCTAGTGTGTCTCTGTCCCAGGAAACAAAGACAAACATCAACCCTGTGCTTGATTATAACACCCTCTGAAAAATATGTTTAAATCTTTGGGGGTACAGCAGGGTAAGGAGCACGGGAATACTCATAAAATAATTTGGTTTAGAAAAGGAAAGGAAGTACAGGTAGAGCAAAGAGGGAAGAGAAGCGGAGAGGATTGACCAAATTCCAGAGAAAACTGTAGGCTTCAGTCCAAATTTGGGAACACAATGAAAGCAGCAAGCAAGCAGCCCCAAGAGCTAGCACTCCCTTCCGTCTCCCCAGGCCTCAGGGGTCATCAGTGAGCTCAACTCTACCGCTCATTTGCCAAAGGGGAAGAGAGCAGAGGAGGTAAATTAAGCCAGCCCTATTTTCTCTGCTTTCTTTAAAACTCTCGAGCTAAAAAAAGACTCCAAATAATGGTACTGGCTGCTAATCTGAAATGCACGCTCCGTGTGTCCTGGCCCGCCAGCTGCTTCTGGAGTGCTCTGGGCCATGGTGTGAGGAAACGAGGGAGAGATCAAAGTTGGCTTAAAATTAGAAGCACCAGGTCTTACAGGCAGCATCCCTCCCCCCATGTGTGCCGGAGGTCCCAGGCCCTGGAGAGATGGGGCCCCACCTTAGAAATGATGACCATAGTTGAGTAGAAATTCTCTGTGCCCATGCCTGGCCAAATGCCTCAGAAACCAGTGTACCTGCCATAGATGTGCACAGCTGGGCCAGGAAAAACACCTCTAGCCTCTGCCATATCTGCCTGGTGAGTTGGCATGGGCCAACAAGGGGACATGTATGACTGTGGGGACCATGCACAGAGGCAGATGGCAGCTGTGAGGTGAGTTGAGACCTCAGGATGCACATGTGGGGCTGAGTCTAATTCAGGGGGACCCACTTGGAGGAGAGGAGGGGAGTCCTGGATTTGCACTATCTGGGTTCAAAACCTATCTCCACTTCTTAGTAAATGAGCAATGGGTGCACTTAACTGGGACTTCATTTCCTTCCCCCTAAGACAGGAAGCAGAGAGGGAAGAGTAAGTGCCCCCAGATGTCAGTACAGAACCCTCAAATGCAGAATCCCCTACAGTGCTGGTACACCTGAGGCAGAAGTCAGAAGCTATTCTTTTTTCCTCACCACCATTTCCTCTGAGATGAGAGTTGTTTTTTTTTTTTTTTTTAAGTTTAATCAAGGCATTTTTTAGGAATTCTGAAGAAGAGAGAGAATGAGTAAATGCTCAAGAAGAGAGCACAAGCTTCTTCAAAGGCAGAGTCATGCCAGTGTTTGAGTATGAAATATGAAAGCCCACATCTGAAGGGGGAAGATGTGGTCACCAGGTGCACACAGTCAGGCAACACATATTTGCCAACATTCATGTTCTGACAGCATCCAATGGGGGTCTGCAGAGACATACCTAAGACTACAGGCAGCATAATGCTCTATCAAAGAGAATGTGCTGAGGTGACTTTATTTGGCCAAAATCACTGGCATGACTTGTCACTCCTTCCACAACTGCATCTCCTGGTTTCATCAGACATGTTGACCATCTCCTTATCAACACCCCCCTTTAACTCCTTTGTGTGTTGTGTGTTGGCACAGACCAGCATGGGGACATGCATGACTGTGGGGACCATGCACAGAGGCAGATGGCAGCTGTGAGGTGAGTTGAGACCTCATGATGTACATGTGGGGCTGAGTCTAATTCAGGGGAAAATTATTTCTTTCGTGGCAAATGCATATAGTTGAGCGAACCCCAGCATTGGGGCTCTCTGCCATATTTTGCTAGCAGGGTCCCTGCTTTCTTCACCAGTGACAAAGCCTCATAAGAGTAAATGCAACAGCACCTGCACAGAGAGGCCTAAAGGAACATGGTGGATTCTCCTTCCCTCATCATTAGTCATGGCTTCCCTCTAATGTTGGCCCATTGGATGTCATGGGTACCTTCCCAGTCACAACCCCCAGGAAGCTTGAAACAGAGCCCAGGTTTAGAAGGCTCGAAGAGGAGAAGGCTGCCAGCCTCATCCTCTCCAGTGACAGGGTCAAGGTGAGGACAAGAGTCCACAAAACAGTCCTCTGTCCACACACCAGGGGATAGGTAGACATGATAGAAAGCTACCCAGTGGCTGATAGAGAACAGCTACTCAACCCAGTCCCCTTAAGGAAGAAGCAAAAGGTATTGAAGCTGCTGTCACTGAAGAAAATGTTATGCATTTAGAGACATCCTATACAGAGGAGCAGAAGAGGGCTGCTAAGACATGAGTGAGGATTGGAGGAATGATGGGGAGAGGGGAGGAAATTGCCTTGCTAGGACCATTCATGGCCTTTTCAGGCCCTTCAGATACATCTAATTAGAAATTAACCTGATCTGGGACTGGAGTGATAGTCTTGTGGGGACAACACTTGCCTCGCATACCTGGCCTCAATCTCTAGCATCCCATATCGTCCCCTGAGCACTACATCCAGGAGTGATCCCTGAGTGTGGAGCCAGAAGTTACCTCTGAGGACTGCCAGGTATGATCCAAAACAAAATAAATAAACAAATCACCTGCCCTGGGGATAGGAAAATAATACAGCCAGGTAAGGCACTTGTCAACCTGGGTTTGCGCTCCAGGACCCCAGACAGTCCCCCAAGTACTGCAAGAAGTGATCCCTGAGTACAGAGCCAGGAGTAAGCTGTAAACATTGCCAGATGTGCCTTCTTCCAGAAAAGAGGAATTACCTGCTCTTACGTTTTCCCCAAGGAGAATGAGATAATATGGCCCCCTGAAGAGACAGGGAGCCTAACTAGCTTCATAGAGCAGTCCAAACCTGAGTCCCTTTCCTTGACCTGTCAAGGGCATGGTCTCTGTGGTCTGCTCCCCTCTACTGAGTATGGCAGAAGCCCCCAGAGTTGATGGGGTGAAGGCAGAGCACAAATGGCCATGACGAAGTTTTCCACAGGACTATGGGGGCTACTGTTGCTCCTTCTTTCCCACTCTACACAGGAGGAGACAATGCCAATTCAGGGGTATTCCCTTTTCCAGGGGAGCCAGTATGTTACATTTACACCTGAACTGTCATCTTCTGGGCACCCTTGGATATGACCTTCTGAGAAGCCACTGACAACCTAAGAACCACTCAGAAGTCACCAGACATGGACAATGGCTACCAATTACACCGAGGTCCTTGCATTCCAGACAGAGGTGTTGCTGCCTGGCACACATTCACTTTGCTCACCAGCAGCGATGGCATGACCTTCCCCCCAGGGCACACCCAAATGCAACACCAACAGAGAAACTCTGGTGGTGCCTGCAGGTTGGAAGTCCTTCCACTCCAAAGTCAGGCCTCCCTCCTGCTATGCCCACACCCAATGCTTTCATGGCCCCCCAAGCTCCCCAGCAGTCTTGCCAACACCCTTTTGTTTCTCCAAAACCCGAGTGCGGCCAGTATCCACAGCAGGCGGCCAGAGCTGCCAGGAGACACGCATGCGCCGACAATGCCTACCTCGCTCCAGACCAGCATGGTACCGAATATGACCTGCAGCCCGTCAAAGAAATTGTCCCCTATGATGATCACCGTGGCGCCTCCCGTCGTCCATCCTTCACTCGGGCTGATGGCTTTGATACAGGGAGTAGCTGCTTTTCAACACACATGAAAAAGAAAAGAAGTCCGTTGTTAGAACCCAACTTTAATGATGGGAGACTTGAGAAAAAGAAAGGGGGTAGGAAATCTTTTATCTTTTAACTAACAGCAAGTGCCTCAAGATCTCGGTACTTCCTAGCCTGAAACTGAGGGTGCGGTCTCTGCTTCTGGAAGTGTTCTTTCTTTTCATCGCTTCTCTTGACACACATTTTTTGCACCCAGATCATTTGTTCAGACCTGCACTCTCATGACATAAGACACAGAAGCAAAATTTAATTTCTGAACTGCTAAAGATGACAAAGAACAGAGGTGACTTTTCAAAAGGTGCTGGCTGGCTCAAAGGCATACAAACATAGCCACTGTACCTCCTGAAAAGAAAACCCATCAAGTTTTAAGACAAACGTTTTCAGTCCAAAGGGCAATCTGAGAGAGAGAAGGCCAGAGCAGGAAATCAGCCTTGCTACGTTCCTTCTCCCTGGAGCACTGGAGCAATGCTCCTCATGACAAATCCTGGGGACTATTGTCAGCCAATGCCATGACCCCCATTTCCCAGGCAAGCTGGGTGGGTCCATTCTAAATGAACCTTGGAAATAGGAAATGATCTGGGATTCCGAGCAGGCAGGAGGTGGTTTGGCCTGTGAGTCTAGCATACTTTCCATGGAACTTCTGGGCACATGAGTCCTTTAGGGGAGTTTCTGAGATATCAGAGAATACCCTGATGTGACCCAAGCTTCTGACTTGTCCTTGTTAACTTTTGTTCTCATCATAGCACTAATCAACAGAAATAAAGTGAAATTCAAAAGCAAGGGGTCTAAAGTATGAGGAGAGAAAGCAAGACCTTCCTCTTTGTTCAAATTTTGAAAAGTGTCGAAGGCCAACTCTCCAAGTATCAGAGTATGAGAGCTGATGAAATAAAAACTGGCCAAAAATTAATTTTGTAAAATTTAACACATCATCCTTTAAGGTTTGCAGCAAGCAAAGATTAAGGTCAGCTCAGGGGGACTGTTGCTAAATGCCCCCATCAAAACGAGTAGGATGGAGTTTGAGTTCCACTCAAGTTAACCTTATAAAAACTGTGCAGAGAACTTTGGAAATATCCAAACTAAACATTTCATTTTGGTTGGATTCAGTAATGCATTCACAGTGAAACTGGGCATTTGCATGCCTTCTCTCTGTCACTTTTTTTATTCCAAAACAAAACAATTCATCAAGAAAACACAAGTGATTCATGACTTTAAATTTCTGGTCCAACTTCCAATGCACATGAAGGCAGCCACGAGCTTTCCATGGGAATCAGTTTTGGTCCTAAAGAGATTTTTTGGGGGGATGTTCAATGCAAAACTAATAATAATAATAATAATTTCACTGCACAACAGACAATTGAGGATTCCCAAGTCAATGGCAGAAGATGATGTATGATTCCAATCAATTTATAAAATAAATAAACTGAACTTAACTGTATAGAATTCTAAAAATAGAGGCAGTTTGGAGGAAAATCCTAACTAATATCTTTTAATTCCCAATCATTGGCTTCTAACTCAGGAGACTGAACCAGGGACTGGGAAGGTGCTGCTGGAAGGTCTCCGGTACTTCTGATCTGTGTCATGCCATATGTGGCCTTGATGCTCAGTGTGAGATCCAGCTACATTGTTCGGCATCTGTGTTTCTAACAGTCTTTGCTGGGGATTTTTTTCCTTTATTTTCTTTTTCATTTTTGGTAATGACACAAACACATTTTCTGGCATGCCTGGTCTGGATTTTTCACCAGCTCATAAAGGGGACAGGGGGGGTGTAGGGCAGCAGTGAAGAGAATCCTGCAGAGGGGACACTGTGGAGATGGGGACATAGCCTGTTGCTGGCTTTGCTCTTCTTTTCCTCTTCAGGTACAATTTGTAGGGTACAGAGGAGCACTGTGTACATGTGTGTACATGTGTACCTGCCTGTCTATGTCTGTGTGTGTGCATGCATGAATGTGTCTGCCTCTGTACAGTCTTTGTAAGTTTTTAAGACCCTTCCTGGGAAAGTGATCAAATGGCTTTGAATTCTAGGAGCAACATCCAGGGAAAAGCAACATGTCAGAAGAAAGAAAGCCTCAAGTTCCTGAAGAAAATTTGGTGAGGAGACCCTAATTTTAAACTGAAGGGAGACTGCTAGAAGGAAGCCCTTTATGAAGAGGTGCACTCTGATCCCCATCTATCCCCGAAACCTCAGTCCTAAGCTTTTGGCACACTGGGGAGTTGGCTCTCTGCTATGGCAGCACCCTGAGTTTGGGTTGAAGGGGTCCAGAGTGTCTCCTACACATGCTTCTAGGAAATGAGGTACCTCAGAACCCCTATAGGAGATTCCCACATTGAGTTTGAAAATGATGAAAGAGAACCTTAGGCTATGCCACTAAAACAAGGACATGCTCAGGATGTACCCCTGAAACAAAAGCATGAGGTTGAGTGGGCTCTCAGATCTGGGGGCACAGTAGGTCACATCTCCCATTAAAAGGTGGGGCCATCCAGCCCTTGTGACACCCCACAAGCAACCCCCTCCATTCTCTCACTCCTTCCAAAGTTACTAGAAACTTCCTTCTTGATGCCAAGACCTCTTAATGTTGGCAAAATACTTTCCAATGTGTGTGCACTGTGTACAACCATTTCTAGGTTGGGTGTCCACTACAGAGCAGTGGTTCACACCTTTCCCCAAGTCACAATGAACTTGCCAGGCCCTGGGACGCCAGGGAACATTTATAAGTGTGTCCAAGTTGTGGGCCCTGAGACACCTGCAGTGGTCATGCCACCGGAAACACTTCTCCAGTTGAGCTGCCCCAAAGAGGTAGCAAATCAACAGATCATGGCCAATGGATGAAAAAATAATGTATAGAAACTATCATGGAAAATAATGTCAAAGAACAAAAAGATTTTTAAAAAAGTGATTTACAGGCCGGAGAGATAGCATGGAGGAAAGGCGTTTACCTTGCATGTAGAAGGACAGTGATTAGATTTCCAGCATACCATATGGTCCCCTGAGCCTACCAGGAGCGATTTCTGAGCATAGAGTCAGGAGTAACCCCTGAGCACTGCCTGGTGTGACTCAAAACAAAAAGGAAAGGAAAGAAAAGAAAAGAAAAGAAAAGAAAAGAAAAGAAAAGAAAAGTAATTTGGGTAAAAATCCTTGATAGAATGATCCTGATAGAATGATCCCAATAATTTCAAAGTACCACCACCTATCTGAAAATGAGTATATGTGTTTCACATTGCTGTGTGGACAAACATCTGAAAGGATCCCACATGTGGGCTGGGGTGGGGATGGAAGCTCTTAAGAGAAAGCACTATGAGAAACAGGGCTGGGGAGTGAACAGAAGGGGGCTAGTCGATTCAGTCCTGCGTGTCAGCAAGGACACTTACAGTAAAAAGAATTCTTAACTCTGTGACATTGAGTTGGTTCTTTTTAGTTATGTGAGAAGGAAAGATTGACTTTTTTTAGAGCAAACTGAGATCACAACCATTTCATCTAGAACTACAACTATTACTACTATGACGAATACTACAACTACTACTTCTAACAAGTAGGTACTCTTGCAAAGATTACTTCTATAACTACTAATATAATAAATGCATGTACTAAACAGCAAATACTGCTACTACTGTAAGGACTAATACAACAACCACTATACTGTGAGCATTAATGACAAGTACTATGACAACCACTACTATATCTATTTATACTACAACTATTATTACAAATATTACTACTATAAGTATTAAGATAATTACTACTATATCCATTACTGTATCTATTAATATTACAACTCTTAGCACCATTACAACAATAGCAGGAACTATCGTTCCTCCTTCTCCTCCTGAACCTGGTCCACAGAGACCTAGGAACTCCTGCCCTCCTCTTTCCAAGTGAGTTTGTTCTGAGAAACCTCAGAACCTGTTACTTTCACTCAGGTCACCAGAAGGAGAGGACAGACAGGAGAGATGGTGCTGGGACCCAATGGCCAAGTCCAGTGGAGCAGGGGGAGGGAAGATTTTGAAATGTTCAATCCAATCCAGAGCATTATCATCACTACCACACTATCTCCACAAAAATATTATGAGGGGATACTTGATTTCAATAGCAAATACTTGATTGAACTAAGAAAGAGTCTTTCTTGTTTACTAGTTCCTGGTTCCAAAGCTCATTCATAATGGAAGTTGAGGGCTAGGGGTCGTGAAGTTGTTTTGGGTTTTTTTAATTTTTGGTCCTCTTTCGTTTTCCTTTTTAACTCCCCCCCCCTTTTCTTTTAACCCCACCTTACCATCACCAAAGTAGAGGAGATTTTCCTTCTTTCTAACTCTGACAATAACGTGATTACCCCACCACAGTTTAGCATAATGGCTCTGAAATGCTCTTGGCACATTGCAGAGTTGAAGTGGAAATTATTAGGTAGCTCTTCTTTGTTAGAATAATGATCACTCCACAAATAAAAGCTCTTCTCCCAAAGGTACTGCGAGGCACAAAATGCTAATTCTGAAGATGGTGCGCGCGCTTTTATTAAATATTACTGTGCCCTGCCTGTTAGAGCACATCTCTGCTCTGATTGTTTTATGAGCACCGTGCTAATGTCATTCCCATCTCGCAAGCAGCAGGCACACATTTTAGCGTTTGTCTGAGAGTTGATCAAAGGCCACGTGCTGGGGGAATTGCTGGGAAAACACGGACAAGCGATAAAAATCTAACAGATTAATTGGTTTAAATTTCATTTCAGGGCGTTGAACTTTGGCTCAGGACTCTAATACTACACCGTGAGTCAGGGCCTAATTACCAGATTTCCAATTTGCTTCTGAACAATGGCCAGCCATGGCGAGAAGGAAAAGGGAGGGAAGAAGGAAAGGGGGGCGAGGAGAGGAAAAGAAGCATTCAGCCTCAGGTGCCATTTAACAGGCCAGTGTCCTGCGTGCAGACAATGGCACCAGGCCACTCGCCCTGGCCCACTCTACCCCCAAGTGCATGGTGACTTGCAGGCTCCCTCTGCAGCTGGAGACACTCTGATCACTGGGCCCTAAATTCTCTTTCTTGTCTGAGTCAGACTTGAGATTCAGGAGGGGAATTTAGATGAGGAGCTCATTCCTAGCCTGTTGGAGCTATCTGTTTCACTGATAGAACACGGAGCCAGAGGGCCAAGTTTACCCCAGCATTTATGGGTAGCCTCAGGAAGACGGGTCAATTGAGCTCAGAGGTGAGTGAGTGGCCTTGGCAGCCATCAGCAGGGCCTGGGACTGCTCTTACTTCTGTCTCAAATCTTTTTGTACCAGGATCAATACCTCTCTTGTTCAGGGGCTGAGATGCCCTGGGGGCTTCACTGATCCTGATCAGCAGCAGCAGCATTAGCCCTCTGTCCCCTTACCCCCTCACACATATATACTCACAATGGCACTTTAGCAACAGCTGGGTCCAAGCAAGCCACTTGTCTTGGGTCTTTGCTCCATCCAGAGCTTAGATACTCCCAGGAAAGACTGACTGTCAGCAGGTGAATATATCCACCCAGAACGGTTCTGATCACACTTTAAATTTGCAAATTGCAAAATATAGGAGTTCTTTGCCATTTCTATAGTGTTTCATATGTGAAATGGAGGTAACTTCCTGGCTCCTCCAGTCTTCTGCTAACCAGAACTTTTTCAAAATAGAAAGCCTGTCTCAAATACAGGTGTGTGTGTGTGTGTGTGGGGGGGGGGGGGGGGGG
>PVKC010029383.1:0-15139 GCA_004027635.1 Crocidura indochinensis
TGATAAGAATTGGGAGGTCTTATTATTTCTTTTCTTTTCTTTTTTTTTTTTGATTTTTTTCTTTAACTTCTTTTTTTAAACACCCCCTTCACTAATACAATTTTCCCGCCACCAGTGTTCCCAAAACTCCCTCCCTCCCAGCCCACCCCTACCTGTACTCCATACAAGCTTTTCAGTTCCCTCATTCTGAGGATTGTTACAAAAATGACTTATATTTTCCTTAAAACCCATAAATGTGTAAAACTATTCTGCATCTATCTCTCTCCCTCTGACTTATTTCACTCAGCATAATAGATTCCATGTACATCCATGTATATGAAAATTTCATGACTTCATCTCTCCTGACAGCTGCATAATATTCCATTTGTATATGTACCACAGTTTCTTTAGCCACTCGTCTGTTGAAGGGCATCTTGGTTGTTTCCAGAGCCTGGCTATTATGAATAATGCTGCAATAAATATAGGTGTGAGGAAGGGGTTTTTGTATTGTATTCTTGTATTCTTAGGATATATCCCTAGAAGTGGAATAGCTGGGTCGAATGGGAGCTCAATGGCCTTTTTATACACCAATAAGACAGGAAAAAGATGGACATTAAGAAGGCAATCCCATTCACGTTAGTGCCATACAAACTCAAATATCTTGGAGTTAACTTGACCGAGGATGTGAAGGACCTATACAAAGAAAACTATAAAGCCCTGCTCCAAGAAATAAGAGAGAACACACGGAAATGGAAACACATACCCTGCTCATGGATTGGCCAAATTAACATCATTAAAATAGCAATGCTTCCAAAAGCATTGTACAGATTTAATGCAATTCCTCTAAAGATACCCATGATATTCTTCAAAGAAATGGATCAAACACTTATGAGGTTCATTTGGAACAATAAACACCCTCGAATAGCTAAAGCACTCCTAGGGAAAAGGAAAATGAGAGGCATTACTTTCCCCAACTTTAAACTGTATTACAAAGCAATAGTTATCAAAACAGCATGGTATTGGGATAAAGACAGACCCTCAGATCAGTGGAATAGGCTTGAGAACTCAGACAATGTTCCCCAGACATACAAGCTCCTAATTTTTGACAGAGGAGCAAGAAATCCTAAGTGGAGCAGGGAAAAACTCTTCAACAAGTGGCATTGGTGGAACTGGTTAGCCACTTGCAAAAAAGCAAACATAGACCCCCAGTTAACATCATGTATGAAGGTCAAATCCAAATGGATTAAAGACCTTGATATCAGACCTGATACCATAAAGTATATAGAACAACACATAGGTAAAAACACTCCATGACACTGAGACTCAAGGAGGAAAGTGCACTTTCCAAACAAGTGGAAGCAGAGATAAACAGATGGGAATACATTAAGCTGAGAAGCTTCTGCACCTCAAAAGAAATAGTGTCCAGGACACAAGAGCCACACACCATGTGGGAGAAACTATTCACCCAATATCCATCAGATAAGGGGCTACTATCCAAAATATACAGGGCACTGGCAGAACTTTACAAGAAAAAAACATCTAATCCCATCAAAAATGGGGAGAAGAAATGAACAGACACTTTGATAGAAAGGAAGTACGAATGGCCAAAAGGCCATGAGAACATGAAAAATTGCTCATCACTAATCATCAGGGAGATGTAAATCAAAACAACGATGAGATACCATATCACACCATAGAGACTGGCATACATCATAAAGAATGAGAACAAGCAGTGCTGGTGGGATGTGGAGAGAAAGGAGCTCTTATCCACTGCTGGTGGGAATACCGTCTACTCCAACCTTTATGGAAAGCGATATGGAGATTCCTCCCAAAGCTGGAAATTGAGCTCCCATTCGACCTAGCTATACCACTCCTAGGGATGTACCCTAGGAACACAAGAATACAATACAAATATCCCTTTCTCACACCTATATTTATCGCAGCACTATTCACAATAGCCAGGCTCTGAAACAACCAAGATGCCCTTCAACAGATGAATGGCTAAAGAAACCGTGGTACATATACACAATGGAATATTATGCAGCAATCAGGAGAAATGAAGTCATGAAATTTTCCTATATATGATGTACATGGAATCTATTATGCTGAGTGAAATAAGTCAGAGGGAGAGAGATATATACAGAATAGTCTCACTCATCTATGGGTTTTAAGAAAAATAAAAGTCATTTTTGCAACAATCCTCAGAGACAAAGAGAGGAGGGCTGGAACTCCAACTCACTTCATGAAGCTGACCACAAAGAGTGGTGAGTGCAGTTAGAGAAATAAATACACTGAGAATACCATAACCATGTGAATGAATGAGGGAACTGGAAAGCCTGTCTTGTGTACAGGTGGGAGTGGGGTGAGATGGAGGGAGACTTGGGACATTGGTGGTGGGAATGTTGCACTGGTGAAGGGGTATGTTCCTTACATGACTGAAATCTACTCACAATCATATTTGTAATCAAGATGTTTAAATAAAGATATTATATAAAAATAAAAAAATAAAAGAGTAAAAAAAATAAACATTCCTGGAAACAAATACAAATGAAGACACAAATGATCAACATTTGTGTGACACAGCAAAAATGGTACTAAGAGAAAAATTTATAGTGTTGCAAGCATGCATCAGGAAGGAAGGAGTCTACATAAATAATTTAATGACACAGCTTATAAAATTAGAAAAGAATCAACAAATGAACCAAAGATAGCTAGGCAGAAGGAAATAACAAAGCTTAGTGCAGAAATCAATGAAGTAGAAATACAAAAAACGGGGGACCAGGTGGTGACGCTGGAGGTAAGGTGCCTGCCTTGCCTGTGCTAGCCTAGGACAGACCGCGATTTGATCCCCTGGTTTCCCATATGGTCCCCAAAGCCAGTAGCGATTTCTGAGTGCATAGCCAGGAGTAACCCCTGAGCGTCACTGGGTGTGTCCCAAAAACCAAATCCCCCCCCCCCAAAAAAAGAAATATAAAAAACTATGAGATCAAAGAAAGCATGAAGAAAAACAAAGGTTCTTTGAAAAAAATAAGACTGATAAACTACTAGCAAAACTCACAAAGAAAGGAAGAGAGAAATTTAATAAACTGGATTAGAAATGAACTGGTGGAGATCACTACAGATACTATAAGGATTCAAAGAGAAATCAGAGACTACTATGAGTAACTGTATGACACAAAACAAAAGAATCTGGAAGAAATGAATAAATTATTGAACCCAGAATCTTCCATGATTGAATCAGGATGATCTAGTCTAGCCTATCTAAACTAGTCTAGCCTATCTAAACAGACTCATCACTATTGAGGAAATTAAAATGGTAATCAAAGTCTTCCCAAAAACAAAAGCCCAAACGCAAATGGATTCACGAATAAATTCTTTCAAACAATACTAGAGGAACTACCACCAATCCTTTTCAGGCTCTTTCAGGAAATTGTAAAAACAGAAACACTCCCAAATGATTTTTATGAAGCTAACTTCACCCTAATACCAAAACCGAACAGAGATGCTGCAAAGAAAGAAAACTATAGACCAATATCACTGATGGACACAGATGCCAAGATCCTCAATGAAACTAACTTCACCCTAATACCAAAACCGAACAGAGATGCTGCAAAGAAAGAAAACTATAGACCAATATCCCTGATGGACACAGATGCCAAGATCCTCAACAAAATCCTACACTTCATCCAGTATCCAACACTTCATCAAGAAGATCATAAATCATGACCAAGTAGGTTTCGTTCTATGAATGCAAGGATGGTTTAACATATATCAATATAATGCACCATATCAAAAAATAATAAAAACCATATGATCATTATCAACAGATGTGGAGAAAGCATTTGATAAAGTCCAACATCCATTCATAATAAAAACTCTCATCAAGATGGGAATGGAAGGAACTTTTCTCAATATAGTCAAGTCCATTTACTAGAAGCCAACAGCAAATATTATTCTCAATGGAGATAAACTAAAAGCCTTTCCTCTAAAATCTGGCACAATACAAGGCTGTCCCCTCTTACCACTCCTATTCAACATAGTACTAGAAGTACTTGCCATAGTAATTAGGCAAGAAAATACTATCAAATTCATTCAGATAGGAAAGGAAGAAGCCAAACGTTCACTGTTTGCAGATGACATGATACTGTATTTAGAAAATCCTAAAGATACTACCAAAAAGCTTCTATAAAAAATAAATCCATATAGAAATGTGGTAGGCTACAAAATTATCACAAAAATTAATGAACTTCTTATAACAAATAATGATAGAAAGAAATGGTCATTTAAAAAAATCTCATCACATCAGTGCCACACAAACTCAAATACCTTGAGGAGTTTCTGTAGAGTAATGGTTATCATGTTTGCCTCACAAACTCAAATACCTTGGGATCAACTTAACTAAAGACATGAAGTACCTATACAAAGAAAACTATAAAATACTGCTTCAAGAAATAAAAGCAGACACAGGGAAATGGAGATACATAGCCTATTCATGGATTGGGAGGATTAACATCATTAAAATGGGAAGCCGGGCGGTGATGCTGGAGGTAAGGTGGCTGCTGCCTTGCCTGCGCTAGCCTAGAACGATCCCCCGGTTCCCATATGGTCCCTGTGCCTGCCAGGAGCAACTTCTGAGCGCATAGCCAGGAGTAACCCCTGAGCGTCACTGGGTGTGGCCCAAAAACCAAACAAACAAACAAAAACAAACAAACAAAAACATCATTAAAATGTCAGTACTCCCAAAAGCACTGGACAGATTTAATGCAATTCCTCTAAGGATACCTATGATATTCTTCAAAGAAGTGGATCAAACACTCCTGATATTCATTTGGAACAACAAACACCCACAAATAGCTAGAGCAACCTTAGGAAAAAGAAGATGGGAGGCATCACTTTCCCAACTTTATATTACAAAGCAATAGTCATTAAAATAGCATGGTACTGGAATAAAGAGAGACCCTCATATCAGTGGAATAGACTTGATTATGTAGAGAATGTTTCCCACACATACAATCAATCTGTGATAAAGAGATAATACAAAATGGAGCATGGAAAGCCTCTTCAACAAGTGGTGTTGGGACAACTGGTCAGCCACATGCAAAAAAAATGATCTCAGATCTCCATCTAACACCATGCACAAAGGTAAAATCCAAATGGGTTAGACTCTGATATCAGACCCAGAATCATTAGGCATACAAAAGAATGCATAGGTAAAGCACTCCATGACATTGAGACTAAAGGCATCTTCAAGGAGGAAACATCACTCTCCATACATGTGGAAACAGAGATAAACAGATGGGACTATGTTCAGTGAGAAGTTTCTGCATCTCAAAGAAGACAGTAATTAATATACAAAAGCCACCCACAGAATGGAGAAACTATTCACCCAATGCCCATCAGATAAGGGGCTAATATCTAAGCAATACAAGGTCAGATCCTAACAAGGAAAAAAGATCTAACCCCATCAAAAAATGGGGAGAAGAAATGAACAGATAACTGCTCAAAGAAATACAAATGGCCAAAAAACACATGAAAAATGCTCCATCCTTATTACTAATCATCAAAGAGATGCACATCAAAACAATAATAAGGTAACATCTCATGCCACAGAAACTGGCATGCATCACAAAGAACAAGAACAATAAGTGCGAGAGGGGATGTAGGGAGAAAGAAACTCATTCACTGCTGATGAGAAAGCCATCAATTCCTGCCCTTATGGAAAACAATATGGAGATTCCTTAAAAAAACTCAACTTACACAGATAGATAAATGATTTTGGAAAAATTTTGTCAGGGCTAGAGACAATATAGAAGTTAAGACACGTATCCTGCATGTTGCTGGACCTGGCTCCACTCCAGCAGCACACGATTCACTGGGCACCACAAAATAACCCGACACAGATCCAGGAACATCCTCGCCATAATGATAACTAAACACCTGGAATTAAAACTGTTAAATATGGGGTCAGGGCGGTGGTGCAAGCAATAGGGTGTCTGTCTGCCTTGCACACATCTGAACTAGGACAGACCTTGGTTCAATCCCCTGGCGTCCCATATGGTCCCCCAAGCCAGGAGTAATTTCTGAGCACATAGCAAGGAGTAATCCCTGAGCGTAACTGGTTGTGGGACCCCCCCCCCCCAAAAAAAAGTCAAACATATTTTCTCTGTGTAAAGCACCAGGGATGTATAAAGCAGTAAAATGTGGTCAAATAGTTCTTAAAGGAGCTTATAGACTTGCAAGAAAATTACAAATAACAAAATTGACTTATGCCTCTAAGAAATGTTAAAAACTCTCTATGGTGTTTTCTGCTGGAGAGATAGTACAGGAATTAGGCTCATACCTTATATGTGCATCCTATAAGGGTTGAGTCTTGGTATCATATAGCTTCCCGAGCATTGCAGGGTACAGACACAAAGCACACTGGGTATGACCCTGTATTCTTAGCACTTTTGGGGTGGTTCTGGATGGTAGGTAGCACATGCTTGGGCCCCAGTACTGAACCTATAGACTTGGTAAAATATCACTGAATGTGGCCTCCAAGAATCATTAACCCCCACTCCCATGTATGCATTATTGATTAAAAATAATACTTATTGCATATGCTTTGTTTTGATTTTAGATCAGGACTGTGGATATTGTGTGGTGGTTACCTTTATTGCTGAGGTGTGTTTTGGAACTTTTTTTGTTTTTGTTTTTTGGGTCACTCAGGGGTTACTCCTGGCTCAGAAATCACTCCTGGAAGGCTTGGGGGACCATATGGGATGCTGGGATTCGAACCACTGTCCTGCATGAAAGGCAAATGCCTTACTTCCATGCTCTCTCTCTGGTCCCAGCTTTTTGGATTTTTTTGACTATTCCTTTTGTAGTGTAGTTGTGTTTCCCCTTTTTTCCCTTCTCTCAAATTATTATTTATAACCTCTAGAAGACTCCACCCATTTTTGCTTGATTTTTATCCCATTTTATATATTTTTTTCTTTTCTTCTTCAAACAGAACCACATAACTCGAACAATCTTGTTCTGCCTCTCAAATTGAAGGGGAAACAGTAGAGCGTACTAAGACCAAACAGTGTATAATCACTAAGTAGTAATAAAAATGATTGCACTTAGGCACCAAACCCTAAGCCAGTGACAACAGAATCGATGCCCAATCTACAAAAAACTAGTCATGGAGGGAACCACTTACACTAGCAACCCAAGGGATAAGGGAGGGGGATAGGGGATGCATGCTGGAATTGGGAAGACAACTCTGGTGGTGGGAATTTCCCTGATTCAATGTAATATGTACCTAAAAAATTATTCTGAACGATTTGTCAAAATAAAAATTATTATTAAGAAAAAAATACTTATTAATGCCTTATAGAAAGAAAACATGAATTTGAATATCCTAATCCTTTTATAAATCACTTCTCCAACTCCTTCTTCTTTTTTTTATTACCTTCCCAACTCCCTCTTCTTTTTTTTTTTTTTCAATATACTTGTAGAAATCAATGATCTATGTCAGGAGTAATTCCTGTGTGCAGAGCCAGGCATTACCCTGAGCATCTCCCGTGTTGCCCAAGTGCTCCCCAACCAAAAAAAAAAAAAAAAGGCAGTAGTTTAGTGCAGTGGTTTTCAACCTTTTTCTGACTATGGTCACCTTCTCAATTTTCCTCCTTTTTGTTTACCCAGTACTCAGACCCAATTCTGCCACTTGTCCTCTAGTCTTGTTTCATGGTTCTGATTTACATAATTTTAACCTGTTGCCCTGATTGGACTATTCTTGGGGCATCCTGCTTAGAAATTCTGGTCTAGTAAATAGTGAGTTCTGTGTGCTATTCCCCCTGATCCCCCAAAAAAGAACATAAATCAAATGGGCTGGAATAATAGCACAGCAGGTAGGGTGTTTGCCTTGCATACTGCCAACCTGGGTTTGATGCCAGGCATTCCAAATGGTCACCCAAGCCTGCCAGGAGATATTTCTAAGAGCAGAACCAAGAGTAACCCCAAGCATTGTGAATGCAGACCCCAAACAAAACAAACAAACAAACAAAAAAACAAGAACAAAACAAAAAGAATCAAACTGAGAAGGGTTCTTTAGGTACCTCAGACTTAGAGGTCAGGAACATGAATAATGTGAAATTTGAGCTTCTAGGAGATGTCTGTAGAAGAGTGATCTATAAGGGGTCAGTAGGAAGCATGAATTTGCCTGTGCCTTGGGGAAAATATAATTAATTTTAAATACTAAAATAAGGGCCAGAACAGTGGTGCAAGTGATAAGGTGTTTGCCTTGCAGGCACTAGTCTAGGATGGATCGCGGTTCAATCCCCCAGCATCCCATATGGTTCCCCAAGCCAGGAGTGATTTCTTAGCCCCATAGCCAAGAGTAACCCCTGAGCGTCACTGGGTGTGGCTGAAAAACTAAAACTAAACTAAAATACTAAATTAAGTGAACATTAAGCATACTTCTTAGGGGAGGGGAGAAAACAAACAAAAAAAACATACTTCTTAGGTTGCATTTTTTCCATAAGAGAATCTTCTTGAATACATCCATCAACTGTGTAGTAGCTTTGCCTCATATTTATAGTTGTAGCAACCTTAGGAGAAAAAAAGACAAGAAAAGAAACTGCATTCAATAAATTGTTTCTAATGTAAGCAACTGTGCCATTCATAGTTGATAGTAACTTTAAGAATCCCTAAATCCTCTTTTAATCAAAGAGAAACCTGTACTTTAAGTGTTTTTTCCTGTCTTAATTTTTTGAATAAATTGGTAATTTGGCAGACTATATTATCATAATTGTAAAGAAAATGGCAATAATACTTATAAAATTTACTATAAATTTTCACAATGATAAGGAATGTTCAAAACTACAATATATTTAAAATTTGTCTGACAATATTATGAGCTCCAAGAAAAAAATTACTGATCATAACACTGAATTATGTAAAATTCTTGGAGACAGATCTAATACTTTCAAATACATTGACAAAACAATACAATTCTAAGATTCATTTAAAAACTATATTGCATGAGAATTACAGAAAATTCTGTAATTTAACTTAGATTTAACTTATGAAATAGCAAAGCTACTATAATCAAACAGTTGAGTGCTGATATGATGAAATAGAAAAAAACCCTAATACAGATCTATCTATCTATATATATATAATATGTACACACATATATGGAAAATTAACACAGACTACAAGTGACATTTCAATGAAATAAAAATAAATGCAGTAAGGGGCCGACGAGGTGGCGCTAGAGGTAAGGTGTCTGCCTTGCAAGCACTAGCCAAGGAAGGACTGTGGTTCGATTCCCCGGCGTCCCATATGGTCCCCTAAGCCAGGGACGATTTCTGAGCACTTAGTCAGGAGTAACCCCTGAGCATCAAACGGGTGTGGCCCGAAAAACCAAAAAAAAAAAAATAAATAAATGCAGTAAAACTTCAAGTAATCATCCTGAAGAAATGCTATACTCACATTATACAAGAAGAACTGTAAAGAAACATGTATATATATGTATATGTTTGTATACATATATATCTCTTCTTTAAAAATTACTTCCAATTGGCCACTTTGTTAGTGGCCTGAATTGAAATGAGTGAGCCCAGCAAAAGCATGGCTAGAGTGAAAAAAAACAAAGTGTTGACTACCAGCAGCAGAAGTGGCTATGGTTGGGAAGGAGTTTGGACTACAAATGTGCCATTTTGAAAAGAACTGAGGTGAGAGAGTCCAGGCAAGAGTGAGGTTTTGGTGCTTCATTCTGTGGCCACACATTTCATTTCATCTAGTCAAGGAGCCCAACCACAAAGCATTAAAAAAATAGCACAACAAAGGTCACAATAGGAAAGCAACGCAGAACTTCACCACAAATTGTAACTGAAGATGCCAGTTCTGAAGACACAACCAACATCAGCCACCTATATATCCTCTCTGATCAGGGTGTTAAAGAGGAAATGCTAAGGCTGTTCAAAGAAATCAAAGAAACCATGGAATGTACAGTCAATAACTCAAGAGGATATGAGAGTAGATATGAGAAAACATCAAACAGAAATATGAGGACTATAAAACATGATAGGTGATCCTCACACAGACTGTATAGAAAAAGGAGGTACAGTAAACGCACCCTATATATACTTCAACCCAGATCCTTGCCTGGTCTGGATTGGAAATTGGGGACAAAAACAAAAACAAAAACAAAAAAAAACATGATAGGTGAAATAAAAAGCTCACTGGAAGCTTCACCAGCAGAATAACAGCTACTAATGACAGAATCAGTGATCTGGAAGATCAGCTGCATAACACTGCTATTCAGCAGAAGAATTTGGAAAATCATCTTAAAATAAATAACAGAAGATGAAAACATCCTCAAAATAAGTGAACAGACAACAGAACATTTTGGGATAAATTTAACAGGAACAAAGTAAGAATCACTGGTATTTCAGAGGGCCAGGAAAAAAAACCCGAAGAAGAACCAACAGTAAAAGACGGCATCACTGAGAAATTCCCAGAGCAATATTATTGTAGAAATATGGCACAAAACTCCATAAAAATAATCTCCCTTAATATCAACGGGTTAAATACACCCAACACAGAGTAAAAGGATGTATTAGAAAGAATGTATAAGTGGTGCTGGGAAAACCGAATAGCTACATACCAAAAAATAAACTCAGATCTCTTTATAATACCAGATCTCTTTATAATATCATCACAAAATAGTCAAATCAAAATAAATTCAAGAGGAGGCCGGAGAGATAGCATGGAGGTGAGGTGTTTTGCCCTGCATGCAGAAGGACAGTGGTTCGAATCCCAACATCCCATATGGTTCCAAGGCTGCCAGGAGTGATTTCTGAGCATAGATTAATCCCTGAGCGCTGCCAGGTGTGAACACACCCCCACAAAAAATTCAGAAAACTGCTATCAGACATGAAACCATAGTACAGAGGAAAACATAGGCAGAACTCTCCATCATGGCATCTTCAATTATGAAACAATAGCCAAGTAAGTGGAAGCAAAGATAAACAAATGGGACCACATTAAATTAGAAGCTTCTTCATGTAAAAGATACAATGACCAGGATACAGAGATATTCTATGAAACAGGAGAACTTATTTATTCACCTAATATGGGTTTAATACCAAGGATATATAAGTTACTTATATATTTATGGTGGAACTTTACAAGGAAAAAAAAAACATTGAACCCAATCAAAAATGGGGAGAAGAGATTAACAGAGTTTTACTCAAAGATGAATACAAATGACCAAAAAGATATGTGATAAAAATCTGTGTATTACTAAACATCAAGAAGATGCAAATCAGAACAGCAATGAGATTATCTCACATGAAAGACAGGCATACATCCCAAAAAAACAGAACAGCTGCTGCTGGCATGAATACAGGGAGAAAGACATTCATTCACTGTTGGCAGGATATAAACTGGTTCAGCCTCTCTAGAAAAACATATGAACATTTCTTAAAAATCTAGGAATTGAACTTATATTTGACCCAATAACTCCACTTTTTAAAAAAATTATTTAAGCACCATGATTGCATACATGATTGTAGTTGGGTTTCAGTCATAACAAGAGCACCCACCTGGCAAAGGAGGAGGATATGAGATGCATGCTGGGAACAGGGGTGGACGGAAGACAACACTGGTGGTGGGAATGCCTTTGACTCAATGTCACTATGTACCTAAAGTATTACTATGAAAGATTTGTAATTCACTTTGGTCAAAATAAAAATTATTAAAAAAAAAAGAGCACTCTCCTACACCAGTGCAACCTTCCCACCATCAATGCCCCCATCTCCCTTTTATCCCACCCCCTGCCTGTATTCGATACAGGCGTTCTACTTCTCTCACTCATTAACAGTCATGAGTGTAGTCATCTCTCTAACTAAATTCACCTGTATATGGTGAGTTTCACATTGAGAGCCAGACCTATCAGCCCTCATCTCATTGTCTCTGGGCATTATTACAATAATGTCTTTTGTTTTTCTGAAAACCTGCAGACGAATGAAACTATTCTGTGTCTATTTCTTTTCCTCTGACTTATTTCACTCAGCATAACAGATTCCAGGTACATCCATGTATAGGAAAATTTCATGACTTCATCTCTCCCGATGGCTGCATAATATTCCATTGTGTATATGTACCACAGTTTCTTTAGCCATTCATCTGAGTAACTCCACTTCTTGAAATATACCTCAATGAAAAAAATCCAAAATGGGCAAAGGACATTTGCATCCCTATGTTCTTTGTAATTCTATACACAAAAGCCAAAATTTACGAACAATCCAAGAGTCCAAGAAGAGATGACTGGATAACAAAAATATGGTACATATACATGAAAAATTTCTTGGTCATAAAAAAGATAAAGTCATGCAATTTGCTGCTGCATGAGAGACCTGGAGAATATAATGCTGAGTGAAGTAATAATACAAAGCAACACTGAATGATCTCTTATATGCAGGATATAAAAAATAATGGTAAAAATAATGAATACCCAAAGACAACAGAAACAAAGAATTCTGTTGAGAGATAACTTTGAAAACATATCTGTGAAGAAACACATTAAAACAGGAGGAGGAGGTGGTGCTGAAGTGTGGTAAGGTGGTATGTATGAAACCCTATCTGTAACAGTGTACTGTAAACCACAGTGCAAGATTTTTGTATATTAAAAAAGTGCCTCTTGTAGAAGACTAAATAGGAAGCAATAAGGAAGGAGAGCATTGATAAGGGAAGTGAACACTCATGAAGAGATCGGTGTTGAAATGTTCTATGCCTAAAACCTAATCATGAATAACTTTGTAATTTTATGTAAATTTAAAAAGTCTTCAAATATGAGGAAAATTTCCATAATGTCAAGATTCAGATAGTAAGACTGCTAAATACTTTACTTTGACCTTGTATTTTTTTTCTTGAGCACTCTAAGTCAAGACATAACAGATGAAGGGAAGCTTTATCTTTTGCCAGGTATCTTTGCTTTAAAGTTGTTAAGCCTTCAACCTCTTTGAGTCTGGTGCTGAAATATGTGCTAATTAAACCATATTCAAGTGTTAGTCATTAGGGTTATGTTCTGGTATCCAGTGAATAGCAAAAGTACAAATTTTTAGTTTCTATTTAGATAATGTTTTATTTGTATGTGTGTGGGGGGAACCACAGCTAGTGCTAACCAGGTTGCTTGTGGCTTGGTACTTGGGCAACCATTAAACTATGAAGAGAATGTGCTCCAGTCCTTCAACTTTCTGCCTTTAATGCATTCAAGTGAAAGATAATAAAACTTACCGTACATTCAGGGCACATAATTGTGTTGCATTCTTCAGTTATTAATAAACACAGTTCACAAAATATATGTCCACACTGTAGTTTGTGGTGATTACCTATTAAAGAAATAATTAAGTAAATCAAACTTTCCAGTTTGTTAATGATAAGTATAAAGTATTAATTACTGGGAAAATATCAAGTTTTATTATGGATCAAAAATAGGAGGAAGTATACAAATCAGGATGGTGAATAAAAATCAGAGAAACTATGCAATTATGCAACATTTCTTATAGCAATTTAGCAAAAGGTAGACAATACTTTGAAACTGTGCTATATTTTATGATATGCAGTTCAATAACACATAAGTTTTATAAATATCATGACTAAGTAGGCTGGAAATAATATATTAAAGCCAGACATGGAAAACCATTTTGTTATCTGATTAAATGGTATAATCTAGATTTCTGTTGTTCTGTTCCTATTTGATCATACTGTCTCTATTTTCATTCCCCATTTGGTGAAAGTCACATCGAAGGCAATTGAGATACTGACAAGACTACCACTGATAACAACCTACATAATATAGATAAGGACAGAAATAAAAGATCTCTACTGTGACCTGCATGATCACAAAACCAATATAAAAAGCCTTTCAAAAGTCTAGCATTTGTAGAGAAATATCATCTTGATTATAAACGTAATAGCAATGGGTATAGAGTTGAAATTATGTACATAGGAAACCAACTTTAACCATCAATTTAACTAATCAACAGTATTGTAAACCACAGTATCTTATTTAAAAACAATAGCATGATCTGTGTTTTGAACAAAATTAGAAATTTGTCATAATATATACATTCTTATACTTCAAAAATTTGAGATTTTGAGAGTCTCAGGAAAAATGGCAAAAACAGTCATTAGCAGGGTTTTGATGTTCTTGATTGTTTCTGCAGGCACCCTATCAGTTGTACTATCTCATGGGCCCCACAATGGTTTTAAGCTAATTGGAATGCCAGAAACTTGCTTAAAAGCAGAATTATGAAGTTATCTTTAAACAATAAAAATATTACCAATGAAATAAAATGGTTTTTACTATTATACAAAATTTCTGATTATGTACTAGTGAAAATAATTTGGTTGGTTTGGTACATTTAGCACACAAAGCACTTTCACGATTCTATAGACATAGGCTCCATCTTTCCAATGTTTCTAGTATTGTTATAGAAATATAGAAAAACAAGTGATTTTGAAAAAGACTCCATTGTAAATGATGACTCTGTAATACCACTTCATTCAACCAATGGAAGTCATTTTTTTGTTTAGGAAGGGGCCAAACTGGATAGTGCTCAGGGATCATCACTCCTGGAGAGCCTGGGTGCAAGTACCCTTCCCACTGCATTCTTCCTTTGGCCCCATTAAGGTGTTTTGTTTCTAACATTAAAAAAATATTAATGCACAAAAGCTGTCAAAATAAGAGAATATTGGCGCTCTGGCATAAAACATTTGGTGAGTCAATGCTCTACACTGTTTATCTGTTTATCTACACATTTTTATCTTGGTGACCCAGAGGAAAAATGCAATAATAATATCTGCCTTTTAAAGTATTAAAGCAGGAGGGCGGAAGTGATAGTGCAGCGAGTAGGGCTTTTGCCTTTCTGCGTGCTACAGAGCCTGCCAGGAATGATTCCTGCCTTAGTCCCGAGCCAGGAGTTAGCCGGTATGACCCCCAGACAGACAGACCAACCAATCAACCAACCAACAAAAAAGGGGGATAGGAGTAAGAAAAGAAAAAATGTCGAAGCACAAGCATTATTCAAATCTCGGTAGCCTGGCGTTAAGCTCAGCAAGCCAACCACTCTGGAGCAGTTTCAAGTTACACTCACTGATGCCATTTTCTCTGGTGGAGTGAGTC
>PVKC010029384.1:0-15044 GCA_004027635.1 Crocidura indochinensis
CCATTTTATAAATTTGTCTAAGCAGCAAGATGTTTACAATATTAAAGAAAGTAGCCCATGATTATTAAAACAACACTCCATTCAATTCACATTTTTATCAACCATTTGAGAATTCTCAAACTTCAGGTTGTTTTATTTTTTACCTGAGCTCCAAGAAAGTGATGTATTATTCATATCTTAATTCTTTTTTCACAATTTCATTTTGCCTCTGGAATTAGTAGACGCAGAATATTTTAAATTAAATATGCTTTAATTGCATTGTGTGGATAGAAAACAAATGACATCAATTGCATTGGGTGGTATTTGTTTTTGTTTTTGTTTTTTTAAAAAAATGAATTGGGGCTGGAAATAAAGTACAGAGAATAGGGCACGTATCATGCATGTGGCTGACCTGGGATCAGTTCCTGGCACTAGATATGATTCCTTGATCTCTACCAGGTGTGTTGTCTGAGTGGAGAGCCCAGAGTAAGCCCTGAGCACCATCGAATGTGACCTCAACCTCCCAACCCCTCAAAGGTAAAGTGAATTAATGATGGGACCAAAGAGTGAAAATAGGAGCTAGGAAATATGGCCTATATGTGGTAGTTCCTAATTTGATCCCTGGCTTACAAGGCCCCCCAAGCATCTACCGCTATTGCCCTTGAGACTCCCAAACACAATGGGTGGGAGTGGTCTGGGTAATTCCTGGCACTTCAGGGCCTAAGCAAGAATACAGCTTTGAGCCCTTGCACTGAACTACTGAGCTGGATTGCTGAGTGTCATTGAGGGGCCCCTATAGGCCCCCTAGAACTTCTTGGGAGCCAATCTCCCTTCTCCAGACAAAAACCTTGAATTGATGAAACAGTTGATACTCAGCATCAGTCAGATACAAATGAAGAAAAGCTGAATTATAAAACAACGATTGCATCTCTTGGAAACTTTCATATGACCACTGATTAATAACTGCAATTTTGTAGACAGTTTACAAATTCAGCGTGTCAAACAGCAGGCAGTAAATAATGGTTTAGACCAGCTCCAATTCTTCTAAAACTAACAGTGACAGAGCAGCAAGAGGCGCTGCCTGCCCCTGCTGCCATTATGAAGATGTAATTTGGCGACAATTATTTAATCCCAAAGGCATTATTACACCTGTTCAGCAGTTTTCAACTATTCACTAAAATGATGTACAACTCCACTGTGATAAATCTCAGAGTGATTTCTTATTAAAGTTTCCTTAAAAGTGTTATGGCTGCAAGCCGTGAATTTGAATAAATGTTTGAAGAAACTACATAAATATAGAAAAAATGTGTTACTTTGGAAAATGATCTTTCTCATTCCTGAACTGTGTATAACCTTGAGACATAATTATAGTTTTCTAAATTTCATGGAAATCATACAGCTCAAAGGATGATGGAGATTTAAAATGTTTGGACTAGAAAAGGGATTAAAAGCATCTAGCCCAGGAGCCAGAAAGATAGTCCAGTGAATCAGATGCTTGCCTTGTACATGGTGGACCCAGGTTTGATCTCCAACATCTTATATGGTCCCCATCACTGCCAGAATTTATCCCTAGTCACAGAGCCTTAATTATAGTTGGGTGTGACAAAACAAAACAAAAATATAATAAAAATATCTAACTCACTGCTAAAGATAGTTCAATGGACTGAGCACATGCTTTGTATGTAGGAGTCTTAGGTTTGACCTCCAGCACTGCATGATTTCTTGAACACTATTGAAGTTGAATATAGAGCTGGGAACAGCATAGAGCTTGGTCAAATTAAACCAACAACAAAAATCTAAATTGTTTTATTCTCTAACGTATTTTGAGTAGGTCTAAAAATTTGACATGAATTTTGAGATTCCTATACAGGGTATGTTAAAACATATTACTGTACCCTTATCTCAGAGGTCATGACTTTTATTTATTATTAAGAAAAACTCTCACACAGTGCTGTGGCCAATTCTGGTGATACTTGGTTTGATAACTGTGCTGTACTGCTTGGGGACAAGGTTGCATGGGTCCTATATGACTTTACCCTACAGTGCTCAGGGTATCATGCAGTGCCCATGATTAAATCTAGTAGAGAATCACCTTGGAAAGAAGGTTGGTTAAGGTTACTACTAGAATATTTAGGGAATCTCAGAGAATGCTCATCCCCCGCCCCCTTATAACATTTGTTTTTCCTTATTTTAGGAAATTCTACCCCATCTGTCTAGATGCTCAAGATCTGAAAACAAATTTGTTTTCCTTATTCACATTGAATTGATAATAAAACCTATTATTTCCCTTCAAAATAGATCCTAATTAATCCAATTTTTTTTTCTCTTCAAAGGTCCCTGAATCCACCTCAAGATACAGATATCTCTATTCTACTCTGGGAGTTTCTTATTTGGTGGGTCAGAGGAAAAATCAAATGATTCCTGGAAACAAATGAGAATAAGAACTACCAGAACTTGAGGGACAATGCAAAATCATATAACAAAGAAAGTTTCTAGCTAGTCAAGCATTCATCAGAAAGAAAGAAAAGGCCCACATATAAGACTTGACTGCACAATTTAAGATACTGGAAAATGGGGGCCCAGGAGATAGCATGGAGGTAAGGTGTTTGCCTTTCATGCAAATGGTCATCGGTTCGAATCCCGGTGCCCCATATGGTCCCCCGTGCCTGCCTGGAGCAATTTCTGAGCATGGAGCCAGGAGTAACCCCTGAGCACTACCGGGTGTGACCCAAAAAAACAAAAAAAAAAAAAAAGAAGAAGAAGAAGATACTGGAAAATGACTACCAAAAGAACCACAAAGCAAGCAGAAGGAAGGAAATAATAAAAGTTAGAGAAGAAATTAATAAACTGGAGTTCCAATGAAACCAAGAGTTGGTTCTTTGAAAAAAAAATATATATACATATATAAGATCAATTAACCACTAGAGAGACTCACAAAGAGAGAACCCTAATAAACAGAATCAGAAATGAAAGGGGCATATTACATCAAACACCACAAAAATATAAAGAATCATCAGAGATTATTTTGAGAATCTCTATACTTTAAATGAGAAAACCTAGAAGAAACTGATAAATTTGAGGGCTCCAAAATAACTTCCCAAGACTGAACCAAGATGATCTGGAATATCTGAAAAAATTTATAACTATTGAGGAAATTTAAGTGGTAATAAAGAAAACTTCTAGATACAAGAACTCAAGCCCAGATAAATTCATTAGTGAATTCTTTTAAACTTCATTTAAAAGGACCCACTGCCAATTCTTTTCAGGCTCCTACAAAAAAATTGAAGAAACAGAAACACTTCCAAATAGTTTCTATTGTGCCCAGAGAGATAGCACAGCGGTGTTTGCCTTGCAAGCAGCTGATCCAGGACCAAAGTTGGCTGGTTTGAATCCCAGTGTCCCATATGGTCCCCCAAGCCTGCCAGGAGCTATTTCTGAGCAGATAGCCAGGGGTAATCCCTGAGCACCACTGGGTGTGGCCCAAAAACCAAAACCAAAACCAAAACAAAACAAAATAGTTTCTATGAAGTAAATATCATCCTGATGCCAAAAGCAGACAAGAAAAAAAGGAGAATTAGAGGCAAATATTCTTTTTTTATATATAATCTTTTTTATTTTAACACCTTAATTACATACATAATTGTGTTTGGGTTTCAGTCATGGAAGGAACACCACCCATCACCAGTGCAACATTCCCATCACCATTGTCCCAGATCTCCCTCCTCCCACCCACCCCCCGCTGTACTCTGGACAGGCTCTCCAAGAGGCAAATATTCTTGATGAACACAGATGTAAATATCCTTAACAAAATAGTAGAAAATAGAATCCAACAATGCATCAAAAACATCATCCACTATGACCACATAGGATTAATTCAAGTTGGTTTAACATATACAAGGCAATCAACATAATACACTATATCAACAAAAGAAAATATCATTTGATCATATAAATAGGTACAGAGAAAGTATTTAATAAGATTCATTACCCATTTATGATAAAAACTCTCAACAAGAAGGGACTTGAAGGAACTTTTTTCAGTATAGTCAAAGACATTTATCACAAGTTCATGCACATATTATAGTCAATGAAAAAAATATAAAAAGTCTTTCCTCTAGAATCTTGCACAAGTCTAGCCTGCCCACTCTTGCAACTTTCAATCAATACAGTACAGGAAGTAATTGCCATAGCAATTAGGCAGGAAAAAGATAATCAAGGGCATCCAGACAGAAAAGAATGAAGTCAAGTTCTCACTATTTGCAGACAACATGATACTATATTTAGAATATCCTAAAGACTACAAAAGCATCTAGAGACAATATAATTTTTATAGAAAAGTGGCAGGGTACAAAATTGGTATGCAAAAGTTCATGGCTTTCCTACATACAAATAAGAAAATAGAAGAAAGAGAAATTAAAAAACAGTCCCACACTGAGGGGAGAGTAAATGATCATGCAAGGAGTCTACAAGTTAATCCCAAGACAGTATACTTCAGGGGTGGAGAAACCCTGACTCTCCTGGGTCAAGGGAATTCCCTCTATAATATCCCCAATAGTTACTGTGCCTATGCGGGGGGGGGACCCACAAAATAATCATTTTATCCACATATATATTGATTGATTGATTGATTTTTTGACTTCTTTATTTTGGCATAGATATTGAAGTTGATGTCTCCAATTTTATTTTATTTTATCTTTCTCTTTCTTTTTGCACTCCAGCATTGTTTAATTTCAGTATCAAGACTATTGTATGGTGCTTGTCTTTATTGCTATACTGTTCATTGGATATTTGATTTGATATTTCTTTCTGTATGGCTGTGGTGTTTTAATTACTTTTTTCATGTCCTCTCTCAAACTGAGGTTGAAAACCTCTAGAAGGACTCTGCCCATTTTCAGCTTTATTTATTTATTTATTTATTTTTTACCCCATTATATTGCTTTTCTTTCCTTCAAATAAAACCACATAATTCGTACTATCTAGCTCTGCCTCTCAAATAGAGGGGGAAACAAGGGAGGGTACCAGGACCAAACAGATATATGATCTCTAATAGTAAGCTAGACAAAGAGGGACCACCTACTCTAGCAGTCTGGCGGGAGGGGGGGTGATGGTGGGGGATATGGGTTGCAGGAAGGGAATGGGGTTGGGGGAAGGACAAATTTGGTAATGGGTATTACCCTAATTCAATGTTAATATGTACCTAGAATACTACTGTGAAAGATATGTAAGCCAATATGATCAAAATAAAAATAAAAAAACAAAAACAAACAAGAAAAAACAATCCCATTAACAATTGTGCCTTGGGACTGGAGTGATAGTACAGCAGTAGGGTGTTTGTTTTGAACATGGCCAACCCAGGACAGACCTGCATTTGATTCCCAGCTTCCCATATGGTTCCATGAGCCTGCCAGACTGATTTCTGAGCACAGAGCCAACAATAACCCTTAGTAACCCTCAATGCACAGTAATTGCTGAGCACTGCTGGGTGTGGCCCAGAAACAAAAACAAACAAACAAACAAACAAACAAAAAACAATTGTGCCTCAGAAAAATCAAGTATTTCATAATCAACTTAACTTAATTTGCTTATACATGAATAGACATGGAGAGTATCATGCTGAATGAAATGTGTCAGAATGATAAGGACAAGCATAGAATGATTGCACTCATCTGCAGGATATGAAAGAAACCTACTCCCTACCCTTCTGAAGCCATAGGAGCTGCACTACCAACAATGATCCAGCTTCACCACTCAACCATGAAGTTCTGCAGAGTCACCAGAGAGACCAAAACTCCAGGAATGCCAGTATTTAACAGGACTTTTGTGAAATGAATTTGGGCACCGTCCCCAGCCTTATTGTACTTCAGAACTACACCCCATAAAATCAGTCATAGAGCTTGAAATTCCTGGACCACATAGCTATGCAACAATTCCAGGTTTTTTTCAATATTCTTTTCCTAATAGAAACACATCAACTTAGACAGCATATGATTTCAAAGCCACCAAATGTTTAAAACAAAACAAATAACAAAAAATCAACTAGCAACAAATTGCTTAGCAAACCTTTTTGATAAACAGTTAATGACCTCATTGCAAGAAACATTAATTTTCACAAATTTTCCTATTACAGTACTTTATTTTAAAAATAGTTTTATTATCATTTATTTATAAACAAGTAATACAAACTATTATTTTGTGCCTGCCAAGGGGGTAGATTTTGAAATGAGTTAGAACCAGGTGACAATGGTGGGTAGAATTTTACATGGGTGGTGCAATTTGTCTTTAAATAATGTATTATGACCAACTATGTAATGTGTGGTCTTTAAATAAAAATTTATTTAAAAAAATCTTAATAAGAGAATAATACCTCCAAAACAATAGAAATGATGGAGGGTGATACAATTAAATCAGAGAAAGGACCACTATAAAAATAATGGTTAGAAATTATTACTCTGGGGGCCCGGGAGATAGCATGGAGATAAGGCGTTTGCCTTTCATGCAAAAGGTCATCGGTTCGAATCCCGGTGCCCCATATGGTCCCCTGTGCCTGCCAGGGGCAATTTCTGAGCATGGAGCCAGGAGTAACCCCTGAGCACTGCCGGGTGTGACCCAAAAACCAAAAAAAAAAAAAAAGAAAGAAAGAAATTATTACTCTGGACAAGAATGTAAATGAAAGGAGGTAAAGGAATACTTACTTTTCAGTAACAGAGGAGTAAAAAGAAAAGGAGGAGGAGAAGGGAGAGGGGGAGAAGGAGAGATGAGTGGAGGAGGAAGAAGAGGAGGAAGAAAAGGTTTGCCACAGAGGTATGAAAATGAACTCTAGTGAACACTAGGTTGGAACACTGTATGACCAAAACTCAGCTATCAACAATTTTTTTTTTTTTTGGTCACACCCGGCAGCACTCAGGGGTTACTCCTGGCTCCATGCTCAGAAATTGCTCCTGGCAGGCACGGGGGACCATATGGGGTACTGGGATTCGAACCGATGACCTTTTGCATGAAAGGCAAGCACCTTACCTCCATGCTATCTCCCGGACCCCAACTATCAACACATTTTTAACTTTGAATCTCAAGGTAATATAAGTAAAAAATTTTAAACCAACAAAAAATCCTTATTCCTTCCTTAGCAAATCAACCCTTAAATGGGTTAAATTTAAATATTTTCTTTTGCTCTCATCAGTGGCTGAAACAACATTTTTCATTGATCAAATGTATTGTTGGCTATCATCTTCTGCAAAATATAAACACTGGGAAGTCGATATTATCTTTATTTAGCTGGATCATTGGCATGTGTTAGTACAGGGTCAGTATATATTATGTGCTAAATCAGATTTGCTGAATGAATAAAAGAATGAATTATTGGGTAGCACTTCCTCCTGAAAACACATGTCATCAAGTGTAGATGAACCCTTCCCCCAACTTCCTTATACCCTAATCTCTTCTCTTGGTATGTAAAGATCCATCTGGATGACAGGACCTTCCTCCCACCCTGGAAAATAAAGAAAGGAGTCTGGGCTTTGAGCTCAGGAGAATAAGCACATGGCAAATAGGCAGCACATGGCAGAGAGAGGCCCTGAAGCAAAAAAGCAGGCTGACTCAGGTTAATCTTTTCCTCACTGCTTGGTGTATTATTTCTCCACTGCTACCCTGCTTCATCAGACCCATCTGCCTGAAGGGTTAGAAACATGGTGCCTAGAGCAGTCTCACCCAGCTTAGGGATTTTTTTAATTTTTATTTTAAAAATAAGCAATGGCCCAGATTCAATGAACAAGAGGCAAATCCACTTAATAATTTTCAAGAATTATGTGAGACACTTTTAAAAAAGACAGAAACCCTGTTAATAAGACTGGATTCAAAACTGGTGAACAGCAAGGAGAACTTGGTCCTGAGGCAAGAAGGCCAATTTTCCCAACATCAATTCACTGAAAGTCAAATTCGCTTGTTTCTTTCAACTGTTTTTAGATTGACTTCATTTTGTCTTTATAATGACATTTGAGTAATTTAAATGGTTTCTGTCTGCTTGCTGCTGCTAGAGTTGAGAAGGGAGAGAAAAATCAAACAAAGGAGAAATTGAAGCGGGGTAGAAGAATTATTTATTACATAATGTAATGATTACATCATTGTTATATAATGAAAAATTTTATGAGCACCCTGTATTATAAAGAATTTGTTCTCAATATAGTAAAAATATCAATATATTCAAGAACATATTTTTGTAAATTATTTATCAAATATAATACAAATACTTTTAAGAAATATATTGACTCTTGGTAATTTCATCTTGATTTTCTTTGTCACTTGTTCTGTCTTTTTAGTGGGGGGTTTTGGACCCTGAGAATTCCAATACACTCTCCATCAAATATACTATTATTGTTGTATCTTATTATACCTTAATTATTTGTTTGTTGTTTGAGAGTTGGACCAGGCTGTGCTCAGATTTACACTTAACTCTATGTTCAGGCATCACTCTGACAGTGCTCAAGGACCATGTGTGGTGCTGAAGATTAAAATATGATCTGCTCCCAGGCAAGACAGCAGCACCTTATCTACTGTGATAGCTCTATAGTCCTACTTTTAAAATTCTAAAACTTTTTTGGGGGGGTTCTTGGACCACACCCAGTGATGCTCAGGGGTTTCTCCTGGCTATATGCTCAGAAATCGCTCCAGGCTTGGAGGACCATATGGGATGCTGGGGATTGAACCCAGGTCCATCCTGGGTCAGCTGTATGCAAGGCAAAGGCCCTACTGCTGTGCTATCGATCCAGCCCCAATTCTAAAACTTCTTAATCAAGAATCTCTTAGTTGAACTGGGGGAACAGACAAAGGGTAGGCACTTGCCTTGCATGCAACCAACCTGATTCAATCCCTGGCATTCCATATGGTCCCCTCTGTAATCCTGAATGCAGAGCCAGGAGTTACCCCTGCGCACTGTCAGGTGTGCCTCTCAAATAAACAATCTTTTGAGCTCTTTTGAATAAAAGCATTACTTGTGCCCCTTTCCCAGGTCTCCCAAGATTCAGTAAAGGGAGAAACTTGATCAAAGCCATAGACTCAAGGCCTGTGTGTCTTGAGATGTGGATTTTGAGAGGTGAATAAAGAATATGGATTTACTGTCCTCCCATTCTTTTCAGGAGCCCCTGAAGAACCTATCAAGGACAGGGTTGCAGTCATCTCATTTTTCATGGACAATATGGTTCCTCAGTTAAAACAATTGCCATTTAGCAGGTTCTGTCCATGAAGTAGAACAAAATTGCTGTGCTTTGAGTTCTGATACAAAAGCATTTGGGAAGAAGACTGAACTGCAAAGTAGCAGACACCAAAACTGATCCCATATAATATAAACACATTAAGCTCAACTGAGTTCAATCTTTGGCAGCCACTCTTGTCTCCTGAGTCCTTCAAGAAATGACTCCTGAGTGCAGAGTCAACAGTAATTCACTGAGTATGACCCCCAAACAATCAAACAAACAAAATTAAACCATAAAGAATGGGACTTGAGATAATATAGAGCAGGAGTTCTCAAACTATGGTTTGTGGGCTACATGTGGCCCACAGAATACATTTATCCACCTGCCAGGTGTTTTTGCAGCAGCTGCCTATCCTGCTTAGCAGTTATCTCATCTCAGGCCCTCAATGAGCATGCATGGAAGTCCACTGAAGTTTCTAACTCCTCTCCTTCTCTGTGTTCTTGACTCTTCCTTTCAGTCTTAGGCAGGGGTCCTCAAACGATGGCCAGTCTATGGTAACCATTGAAATATTGGTAAATTCGTTGATTTAACTTTACTTCTTCTTGTTTTAAATATTTTATTTGTACCCATTTTTTATTTCAAAATAAGATATATGCAGTTTGCACAGGAATTTGTTCATAGATTTTTTTAAACTATTGTCTGGCCCTGCAATGGTCTGAGGGACAGTGAACTGGTCCACTGTTTAAAAATTTTGTATCTCTGATCTGAATTCAGTCCCTTACAGCATAAATATCCCCTGAGCACCACCAAGTGTGATCCCTGAGTAAAGAAAGTCCTCAGCATTACCAGGTATGATCTCAAAACTAAAGACTAGGATCCCACAATTCTACTTCTCTGCATCTATTAACTCAAAAAGAGATATGTCCACCTAGTTCACAATAGTCAGGATGTGGAAACAACCCAAAATACCTAATTATAGATGTCTAAATAAACTGTGACTTACATGTACACAAAGAAATACTAGGGGGCCGGGCGGTGGCGCTGGAGGTAAGGTGCCTGCCTTGCCTTGTGCTAACCTAGGACAGACCGCGGTTCGATCCCCCGGTTCCCCATATGGTTCTCCGTGCCTGCCAGGAGCGACTTCTGAGCGAATAGCCAGGAGTAACCCCTGAGCGTCACCGGGTGTGGCCCAAAAAGAAAAAAAAAAAAAGAAAAAAGAAATACTATACAACATATGAAAAGATTAAATATAGCAGATTGCTAAAAACTTGATTGGGCAGATCTAGAGGGTATCGTGTTAAATGAAATAAGACAATGGGAGAACAGATAACAGATAATCCCAAACAGTTTTGGTATAAAAAGCAATGAATTCAAGAGAAGAGACAGTATCAAATAAAGTTAATCCTTTGGCCTTCTGTATTGCAAAACTGAGATTGCTGAATAATAGGGAGAGGAGGAAGCAAAAGGAGTAAGAGACAGTGAGAAGTGACATAAGTTCAGTGCAGAGGGTTTGGAGTCCATTGGTGATGATGAAAGTACAGTAACTTTGTACATCAAAATCAAAATCAAGTTAAAACTATTGTAACCATCCTACAAAATTACAATAATAAAAATAAGTAAAATGCATAAAATAAGTGAAATGCATCTACTATGGCATTTTAAGGAATAAATAATGTGAGTTTTGCTAAATTCTCTCCATTAAAATGAACTTTTTTTTCCTTTAGACATAAGGTTTATGTGTTCCTTTACTTGAATTTTTATCATTTGGAGTCTCTATCTGGCATAGAAGATCTTGACTTGACTGATCAGGTCGTTCAGGCTGAGTGGAATTTTGCTTTCTCTTTATTCATTTCCAGATATGAGAAAGAAAAAATAAAGGGAAGTAAGAGTGGTGATTGGAACATGGCTGATCTGGGATCAATCTCTAGAACCCATATGGTATACTGAGCCCCTCCAGGAGTGACTGATCCTTGAGTGTAAAACAAAGAGTAAGCTTCGAATACTTTCAGGTATTGTCCAACTTCCCTACCCACCTCAAAAAAAGTGAAATCCTTGGGCCCGGGAGATAGCATGGAGGTAAGGCGTTTGCCTTTCATGCAAATGGTCATCGGTTCGAATCCCGGTGCCCCATATGGTCCCCCGTGCCTGCCAGGAGCAATTTCTGAGCATGGAGCCAGGAGTAACCCCTGAGCACTGCCGGGTGTAACCCAAAAAACAAAAAACAAAAAAAAAATTAAAAAAAAAAAGTGAAATCCTAGATTTCTTTTGTTCTCATTTTTTTTTTTTTGGTTTTTGGGTCACACCCAGCAGCACTCAGGGGTTACTCATGGCTCTACACTCAGAAATCGCTCTTGGCAGGCTCAGGGGACCATATGGGATGCCAGGATTCAAACCACCATCCTTCTGCATGCAAGGCAAATGCTCTACCTCCATGCTATCTCTGACCCCTGTTTTCATATATTTAATGTTAGCAGAAGTTTAGGTTATGAGCTGTTTGTGTGCTCTTGTATATGGTTCCATTTGTTCAAAGATGGTCATTCAAAAATAAACTAATCAAGAACATTGGCTAAAGTGTCCATCAGAGATCATAGGAGAAACAGGTAAGTGGCTCAGCACACATACCATATATATTTGAGTATAAGCCGAGTTTTTCTGGCACAAACATTGTGCCGAAAACCACGAACTTGGCTTATACTCGGGTCATAGAGGTTAATTGATTCGGTGCATGTGCACATGGAATGTACGTAGTCTCCAGTCATCTTCTGCCATCCTCGTGAGGGGGCGAGACTTCAGCTCAGTCCACATGTTGTCGCAGAGCTGAAGAGGTAGGTGGCTAAACTGAACTGTATGCTATTGTACTATTTCACCCACAATATTCTGCTTTGTATGAGATGGACAGCAGTGATGATGACATCTGCGAACTCAGTGATGATGACAATGTCTATGCTGATACCCTCACATTAGATACAGCTGAAGCTCCGTTTGGATGTACAGATGAGGAGGAGGAATCCAGTTTTGAAGGACTTTAACTTTTAGCTTGATTGTCTGTTAAACTATGGTTTTCTGTACTTTGTTTATTGAAAGTTTTAAAGTTATTGTTGCTAGTTTACAGTTTTTCTTTAGTAGTAAATATAAAAAAAAAAAAAAACCAGGCCCGGAGAGATAGCACAGCGGCATTTGCCACGCAAGCAGCCAATCCAGGACCAAAGGTGGTTGGTTCGAATCCCAGTGTCCCATATGGTCCCCCGTGCCAGCCGGCCAGACAGCCAGGAGTAATCTCTGAGCACTGCTGAGTGTGACCCAAAAACCACAAAAAAAAAAAATTAAAAAAATATCTAACCTACTGATTCCTCAATTATTATAATGGTTTGGGTATATATTTTTATTTTTGAAATTTTCCAGTGGCTACTGCATTTTCCACTTTGGCTTATACTTGTGCCACTAAGTTTCCCCAGTTTTTAGGATAAAATTAGGGGAGTCTGCTTATACTCAGGTTGGCTTATATGCGAGTATATAGTATGTTTGTTTTTGTTTTGGGGTTATACCTGGATGCACTCAGGGATTATTCCTGGATCTATGCTTAGAGATTGCTCCTGGCAGGCATGGGGGACCATATGGGATACTAGGATTCAAACCACTGTCCAACCTAGATCGGCTGCGTGCACAATAGTGATTTGAGTCTAGTCCTTGGCATTCTCTCAAGGCACATTAAATCAAATAAAAACCAACTTTGCCCATGTGTATCTGCATTGTCTCAGTAGATGAGTACTTTGTGCATGGATCCAACCAAGAAGCAAGGTGAGGACCCAGAGCTAGAGTCCCAGGAACACTTTCCTTCACTTCTATAGTTTTATTTAAATAGCTATTTCAGCAGATACATAGGGAACACTTATTATTATTTAAAGTTATTCCTTACAGCGTTCCTGATAGGAAGATGAATAAGACATTCTTATTTGTGAATAGCAATTCAAGCAATAGAATTCTAAGCAAACAGATATACAGATTTACCTTGCTATATGCAAGAGTTCCCTGAAAGTTGTGTTTAAAGAGACAGATCTAAGGGAGTGTAAAATGAATAGTGTAAAATGAAGAAAGTGTAAGATGTGTAAGTAGTGTAAGATGAAGAAACATGAAGCTAATTTTCTTTTTTGTGTAATATTTTCCTTTTTGTGTAATAATGACCTCTCTGCTGTAAATATAGGTCACCATCACTATGTGATTCTCTTAAATCAGGGTATACCCCTGCCCATAATACATGCATATATATGCACAGAATATTCATCACTATCTCCTTAACATTAATTTTCATGCAATTTAAGGACTTGCACTTTCTACTTTGTGAATCTTTCTGTCCTGTAAAGGAAACGAGTTCACTCAACTACATACTATCAAGCAGACAGCTAATCAATCAGTGATCACACATATCAGTTCCAGCTGAGCTCCCATCTATTGCTAAGATGGTTACAATAACCTCTAACTGTTCCATGTAAGTAGAAATGGCCTCTTGGATGTCTACACCAAGGGTTGAAGCAAGGAGGTTCAACTGCCAGTGGCAGTAGCATTCGTTTTCTTTTTTCCTCCCCCCTCCTTCCTTCCAAATGTGTCTTTGTCAGCAGTATTTTTAAACATGGGCCCTATCCAGTACTATATTTTATTGCTAAAAGCATCTTTATTCTACAGTTTCAGGGATAAAAGGCAATTTTTAAAATGTCAGGATGGAAAGTAATTTTTCACAGTTTTCATGACAGGACATAAAATTAGATTTAAAAATATCCAAAATAAGGCCTTGCTCATCAAAATTAGAACTTTAATATGTGCTTCAGGGCAGTGGCAAAACTCTCCCCTTACCACCATGGCAAATTTGTCTCTGGACATATTTTCAGCTTTTATAGAACATTTACAAACTCAAGGCAAAACACACATGCTTTTATTCAAGAGCAGCCATTAACTGCTTCCCTTCTCTTGCCTTGAACAGTACTTGCATGAGAAGCTTCTTTGGTTAAAAAAAAAAAAAGGCAAATTCCAAAGTGTTAATGAGAATGGGTTCCAAACACTATATTAAGAATGTCAGCTGGAGGGGCCCGGGAGATAGCATGGAGGTAAGGCGTTTGCCTTTCATGCAAAAGGTCATCGGTTCGAATCCCGGTGCCCCATATGGTCCCCCGTGCCTGCCAGGAGCAATTTCTGAGCATGGAGCCAGGAGTAACCCCTGAGCACTGCCGGGTGTGACCAAAAAAACAAACAAACAAACAAACAAAAAAAAAGAATGTCAGCTGGAGAGATGCTTTATGATATATATTATTGGGGGGGGCAGTCCCACAGAATGGAACTCCCCACATCCATTTTCTTAATAGGTATGTGTCAGCACTTACTTGTAACAATTGAATCAGGGTGGATTTAATAGCAGAAGAAATGAATGAAGACATGGAAAATACAGGCATGATCATGGTCTGGATCGCTGTAGTGTAAGAAACTATAAAAATCCTGCTCTGGGGCCTGAGCAATAGCACAAAGACAGGGCATTTGTCTTGCATGCAACAGACCCAGGTAGGACCCTGGTTTGATTCTGGTATCCCATAGGGTCCCCCCCCTACCCACACCAGCTTGCCAGGAGCAATTTCTGAGTGCAGAGCTAGGAGTAACCCCTGAGCAATGCTGGGTATGGCCCAAAGCCCAAAGAAAAAGAAAACCCTGTTTTGGCTGGAGCAATAGTACAGTGGGTAATGTGGTTGGTTTCCTTGCAGACAGGTGATCTGGGTTTAACCCTTGGCATCCAAATGAATATGATCACTGGGGCACTGCCAGAAGTGATTCTCAAGTGAAAAGAGCCAAGAGTAAGCCCCCTACTTTTTTTTCTTTGCTTTTTTTTTGGGGGGGGGT
>PVKC010029385.1:0-15146 GCA_004027635.1 Crocidura indochinensis
ACTTTACCCTAACATAAATATGAGTGGACAAAAAATTTGAAAGACATATGTTAAGCATTTCCATTAATAAAAAATAATATCTATGAAAGTATTGTCCATAGTTTGTAAGTCTACTCCTGGAATACTGAAAGTCACTAACAGAAAGTAGTGTGAGAGCAATAATAATAGTATCTTAGGGCTATGTGAACCAAAAATGGCTTCCATCTGGGAAAAGAAGGGACTTCTTTAGATGGGAAGATCTCAAAAGCAAATATTTCCAAATATCTCCAAACAAATTGAAGCAGAGATAAACAGATGGTAATATATTAAACTGAGATACTTCTGCACCTCAGAGGAATTAGTGCCTAAGATATAAAAGCCACCCACAGAATGGGAGAAACTATTCATACAATACCCTATACCCATCAGATAAGGGGCTATTATCAAAAATATACGAGGTTCTGACAGAACTTAACAAGAAAAAGAATCTAAATACATCAAAAATGGGGAGAAGAAAAGAATAGACATTTCCTCAAAGAAGAAATGCAAATGCCAAAAAGACACATGAAAAAATGCTTCACATGACAAATCATCAGGGAGATGCAAATCAAAACAACGATGAGATACTATCTCACACCACAAAGACTGGCACATATCTTAATGAAATTTTAAATGAAAGTTTATGAGCAGAAGTATATTGAATATTAAAAACATTTCCTACAGAATTTTAATGTAATATTAATAGAAAAATAAAATGTTTTAAAAATAAATATTTTTTTTCAATTCAAAATAAAAATGATTGAGGTGAGCTCTATTTCTAAAGCCTCTAAGAAAATAGTTAGCAGAGAAACTTATAGAAAAAGTACTAAACAGATTGAGTGATTTGTCGCCAAAATTCAAATAGATCTTATCATGACTAAAGTTTGTAAACTAGTGATTCAAGGAGTAAGGAGTCTCAAGACAGTGCTAGTTAGTTATGTGAACTTGGCTGGCATCATTTGATTTGGCATAATCGGGGAAAATGGTGACAATAGTAGTACCTAAACTCCAGTGCCATTTTGAGAAACAAATTAGCAAATTTTAAAGAATTTATAAAGAAATGCTGAGAATACAGTGTATTTACAGGTAGAGAGAAAAGAACACCATGTTGGATGTTATTAAACACAAGACTTAGTTTGAACACTGCTATTTGCTCAGCCAAAAAGTATGAAAGTGATGTAGTTTCATTTCACTTTTGTGAATGATTCTTATTATCCAGATTATAAAATGAAAAATGTAGACTCTTGATAAGTTGTTTTTAATGAAATACATCACTGGAGGTATTATTATATCCATTTTGGGAGACTATGACATAAACAGAAATAGAGATTCATTTACAAATTTAATAATTCTAAACCCACAGCTCATATTTTCAACCACTATAGAAATGTCTACTACATATGACTTAAGGAGAAAATACATTTAAAAAACTGAACTATGCAAATTCATGTATTCATTTTTATAGAGAACTTGTTTTTGAAAGACAGTATGCTTGAATCATTCTAAATCCATGAAATATCTATATTTTAATAAATTAGTTATATCTACTTAAGTATTAATTGTTTGAATTGTACTAACAGTAATAAATTATCAGTTGATGGAATAAGTTTGGCAATTAAAATAGATCCTATAGTCTTATTTGTGTAAAACATTCACTATACCACTAAACTATAATTTGTGGCTCCGTGTTTTAATTTTTATGTAATGTGTGTATACTAGAAGGACAAAATAACACTGTTTAATTCTCATTCATCTGTATCAGTCACTAAGAGATATTTAACAGGTTAAATAATGGGGTCCAATTTTTAGGCTATTTCTTTTGGCTTTGTGGTTTTTTTTGGGAGGGTAGGGGTTACACCTGGCAGGCTCAGGGGTTACTCCTGGCTCTGAGCTCAGAAGTTGCTCTGGCAGGCTTGTGGGACCATATGAGATGTCAGGATTCAAAACGGGATGTGTCCTGTGTTGGCCGCTTGCAAAGCAAACTCCTTACCACTGTGCTATGGCTTCGGCCCCTTTAGACTATTTCTTACAGGAAAGCAGAAAAACTCCAGAATATAATTAAAATTAATTTTAAATGGAAACCCCTGGAGGAATGGTTATGTTCAATAATATTTTCTTTATAAGTCTATAACTATACTTACTGTATATATATATGTATATATATATGTAATTTTAATCAGTTGCAATCAAGTTCACAATATTTCATGGCCTATAATTCAAGAGATGGTTACATATTTTCATATGTAAATATGTGTTTATATATTTGATAAACACTGAATATCATTAAAACCAGAATATTTAATAAAATCTACTTCCTAATAAATAGTAGGAAAATGAAGTAAAATTAATTGATAAGGGAAACAGGCATTTAGCAAAAATTCTAAATTAATTTTGTGGATTTTATTTTGATTTTGGGCCATACCTGGTGATGCTCAGGGATTATTCCTGGCTATGTGCTTAGAAAAAGCTCCTTGATTTGGGGACCATATGGGATGCCGGAGGATTGAACCACAGACTGTCCTAGGTTAGTGCATGCAAGGCAGGCGCCCTACTGCTTGTGCCACTGCTACAGGCCCTAAATTTGTTGGGGGGGTTTATAATGCAATTCCAGCATGTTGGATGCTACAACCCAACCATACTTTCTAATAAACAACATTTAACCACCCCAAAAAGGACATTCAAAGAGTAAATAGAAAATTTATTAAGTGGAGATCAACATTTTTATAATAATTATCATAGTAATAACTGTATTACAAGTTTTTGTGTCAGATTTCAAAATAATATCTTGTAATGCCACTATTTAGATAATGTTTTATCATGAATGCTATATTTTGTAATCTTTTCATATATAAATTGTTCTATATAAATAAATATACCATAATGCAAAAAGAATATATACAACAAAGATTACATATCTAAGTTAAATTCCTGAGGAAGAAACGGAAGCCCATTTAATGAATGTTGATAAGAGTTCTGACTCTGAGTTCCACCTATTTTCTTCTTCTCACATAGATATTACACTGGCAAGGTAACTAACCTTTGTCTATGTACTTTTCGTATTCTACTTTACTTTGGATGTCAGTGGCAATGGAAATGTCATAAATTCTAATTTTAAACCACTTTTTAAAAAGTGGCTTAAAAAAGCTGAGAACTGCAGGGATTGGTATATGAGTGTCAGTTCTAATTTGTAAGGTAATCTTAAAAGGTAGTACTCCAATCTAATATCTCCAATGGTCACTGTCAGACCAGTGAGATTAGCATAAATACATATGTCAGTTCTTAGTATCTCAAGTTTGCATTAACATAATTTGATCTGATATAAAAATCTTTCTTTTCTCTGCATATGATAAAGTCAGATAATATCACTCAAAGTGATGACTATGAAGCAAGTGCTGCTACTCAGATGGAGAGAAAAGACTTGGCATCAGCAAACTAACTTGACTCATATGCACAAGCATCATTAGCTCAAATGTTTGATTGACAGGAACACCAACCAGCATGACAATAGATGTGAGAAGCACCATGTTCCCATGTGTCATTTCTGCAGGGCCATTTCACAGAACTGTCAAAAAATTATATATCATTTATATATCAATTATGTACTGAAATTATTTCTTTCACATTTTATCTAAGGAAATACAAAGTTTTGGGTAAAAGATAATATTCATATGACATACAACTTCATTTCCCAAAAAAAAAGCCACAAGTTTGTCCTATGGTTTGGGGTATTTTAAAAATAATTGTCTTTTTTTTTTAAGCATTGATTTAGGAGACAATATAGTCAATTAAATGCCAATGTGAATTTTCTTGAGTTTATGAAAAAAATTTAGGTTTTATGAGAATAATATGAGTATTTGTTATCAGCTACCCCAGATGTATTTTAATAAAAGAACAAATAAAAACTACTCATAAATGTATGTCTAAAAGCAGATGACCTATCCTGAGAAAGGGGTGATAAAATATTCACAATATTACAATTTGGTTAAATACAAAAAAGGGGAAAATAGAGAATTTAAGTGAAATATTATAGAAATGCACTTGGACACTAGGAAAAAATAGATATTTCTTTTATAAGATAAGGGAGACTAATTGAACAGAGGAAACTTATTTGAGACAAAAGAAAAGAAAATAGAAGCTGCTTAGAGAGAAGAAACCAGCAAGAATGCCAGATTTTTAGTACTTTTGTGTCACATGATGAAAGTTCTGAAATTCTAAAAACCTAGCTTAGAAAATCTGAATTAATTCACAAATAGTATGATTATTATGACAAATTACATTCCTTTCCCCAATTTCTTAATTCCATATGTCTATCTAAATATATTTTCTGATGACCTTGAAATTGCTATTTGGAAGTCGATGGCATTTCCCAGTGATGTGATCTCCTTAGTTTAAATATGCAAATGTAGACTTCCACGTGCACAGATAAACAGTGGAAATATCTATTATCCAGCCCCCCATCTTAAAAACAAAAGAAAACACATGTGTCTCAATAATCCAACAAAAGCAAGGGAAGATCCACTGGGGCAACATTAAATCAAGTCCTTTACTAGGAGCTGATAACAATAATCCTAATTTAAGAGAAAGACACACTTATTTTATGTCATTGAATTTTTGTTATATTCAAAACATTATTGTGACATTATTGTGTGAACAGCTAATGAATATAACAAGTATATAAACAGTAAATAAGATATTGAGACATGGTTTGCCCAAGATTACCTAACTAAGAAGAGTCCAATTAAGAATGCATATGCGGGGCCGGACAATGGCACTGGAGGGTAAGGTGCTTGCCTTGCCTGCGCTAACCTAGGACGGACCGAGGTTCGATCCCCCGGTTCCCCATATGGTCCCCCGTGCCTGCCAGGAGCGACTTCTGAGCGAATAGCCAAGAGTAACCCCTGAGCGTAACCAGGTTTGGCCCAAAAACAAAACAAAACAAAACAAAACAAAACAAAACAAAAAAAAGAATGCAGATGCTCAGTGGATTTAAGTTTATAGTATTTCTATCAAACTGACCCTGAAGAGAATGAATTGGTAGACTAGAGTGGGTATTGTAAGATTTGAAAATATTTGTGAAGCTATCATAGACACAAGAAGGAAATTGAATTTTGGTTGAACTTGACTTAGGTGGTCAATGAGTCTTAAATCTCAGAAAAATAATTAGTTTAAATTTAGAAGTGCTTTGAATGTCAGGCTCAGAAAATTTCATTTGATTTAAAGAATATGATAAGAATATCAAAACATTTTGAGTACTGAAACAACCTAGTAAAGTGAAGCAATTTAGGAAGCTCCATTTAGTAAAAACATTTAATGGAATCTGGCTTTTGTTGTAATTGAGGCAGAAAATAACAGACAATAATTTTTCAATAAATACTCCATATAGAATGAAACAATTTATTGCTATTTTAAACATGTTGTCTAGATTAGTCTAAGTACAAATTTTGATGGCATAAGTCTCAACTTTCAATTTATTTTCATGTATTTTCCATCTGATATTTATCAGTTCATTATGTGTGTATGTAGATGCATCAAGCAATTTAGACATGTGTTTAAAAGGAGTTGCATGGCAGCTGGGTGATGAATCCCACTAAAGAAAAAAATCAACCTACTGCCTCTAGGCGAAAATACTAACTAAAGAAGGAAATGACTATGATATGAAAAAGGTATTAACAAAACACAAATTAGTCATGATGAATGTTCACGCATTAGTTGGGTGGAGACCTTTCCCAAACAAAAGTATACTAAGAATTTATAAAATAAAATATACTATAAAACGAATCCTCCAGAAAGAGTAAAAGTCCAATTCCAGACTTGAAAGAATAGAGCTACCTATAATAGATACAAACGTTAAATCAGAAGTACCATACCTACTGACCAATTGAATTCAGAGATTCCTATCCTGTTTATTTTTGTTGTTTATTTGTTTGGTTTTTGTTTTGGGGCCACACCCAGTGACAGTGACGCTCAGTAGTTACTCCTGGCTATACGCTCAGAAATTGCTCCTGGCTTGAGGAACCTTATGGGACGCCTGGTATTGAACCGAGGTCCGTCGCCCTACCACTGCGCTATCACTCTGGCCTCAGATCTTCCTATCTTGTTTCAAGATGCACAATACATCTTGATATTTTAAGCATTTTAAAGGGCAAACATGCATTTTTGATAACTTAAATATGTTATGTGTTGTGAATATTCTTTAATGGATAAGCATCGTGCAAATGCATAAAGATGATTATGAGCTCAGAATGATGACTCCAAAGGCTAAAGAGAAGCTCTTGCATATTTCTAGTGAGAGGATGAGAGTTGTCATACAGGAATAGGTTTATCTGAAGATATACCCTTACTGAGAAATCATCTTTATTTCAGAGTAAAGATGAAGTTATTTTTTCTTTTCCTCTCAGTACCACAGGTCTTCTTGTTTAGAATTTATGTACTACAATCTCAGAAATAAAAGCCTATATAACTCTCTGCACATCACAGAAATAAGGGTCTGTATAATTGACCATCTCCTTTCTGAACATTATTATATTGATGCATTCATTGCCCAATTATGCCATGCTGTTTTGAATTCTCAACCTAGTTCAAGAAGAACCCAAATTAGAGGAAATTTACCCTCTGTATCAATATTAAGCACATGTATCATGTATATTCATAAAAATATATTATTGAGATCAGAGCCATTTACTGGAATGAAAAAGGACTTGAAGACACCCAACAAGTCGTCAGCCACTAAAGTCTTCAGAGGCCCAGGTCAGTAACTGAAAATTTCTCCAATACCCTAATGACTCAAGGGTCAATTCTACTACCTTTCCCTAATCCTTTTCTTAATTTACCAAAGCCTCAATTCTTTATCTCCACATTGGTCATCTTAAATCTTGAAGGAAATGAAAACTTAATCCTCTCCCTGCAAAAGGCTAGTCACTCAATGAGTGAATAGTTCTCTCTAAAACGTATTTAAAAAGGATAACTGAAAAAGCCCAGAAAGGTGTCCAATACAGTAATCGGATAATAACCTAGAGATTAAAAACTAAAGATAAAGTATAGCATTTTATGAAACTTTTAAATGAATAATTTTACTTAGAGACCTGACATTTCTACTTTTATAGAAAAAAAATCGTTTAGGTTGAGTAGTGAACATTCTTCTATACATACCCAGTTGTATACTCATTCTATTTCCTGAATCCTCTAGATTCTGGAGAGAGAGACAGACACAAAGAATATGCCAAATAACTTGCTAATGACTTTACCAAAATGTCAAACATGCAAATATCTGTAGAATTTCAAAAACAGAAACAGTATAATGTATTTCTGATGCCTCAGATTTGATAATAATCTGAATAAACTAAGGATTCTGATGCAGTTTATAAACCATCAACCTTCATATGTACACTGCTGTACAAAATAAGAGCATTCATAGAGCCGGTATTTATAACACTAAATACTCAAAATAAATTTTATTTCAACGACATTTGAAAAAACTTAAGTTGTTGTCAGCTGACATATTTAAAAATTGTTTAAGGGACATAGTGCACTTTTTTTTTCCAGAAAGCATAACTAGGCCTCACCTGCCTCTCTGAAAACAAAACCAATTAATATGCCAGTTTCCTTTCACCCACCCAAAAAATAATGAAGCATTTGCATACAGCAGAACTACAAAACTAGGAAGCTGGTTCATCAGCATATTATAATACCTCCTGGCAGCTTCACACACTGCCTCATCAACATCATACTGTTTCAATTACACTTTTCTTTTTACCCATTTCACGTGTTAAGCCATCTTCACTTTTATTTCACCTCAAGCTGCACTATTAAATTTAACTACATTTTTCTCAGTATAGATGTATTTTTCTGCAAGTCTAAAAACCAAATCACTAACATTCTATTGTTCCAGGCCACAAAAGAAAGAGGAAAAGGCTAGGGGAAAAAGAACCGTGGTGGATTTTAAAGAAACAAATAATCCCTCCCTACAAAAGACTGACCCTCTGAACCAATGGAAGAAAGAATGAAGAATTGGCAGGAACACAGTATGGGGTCCCTCTGCCAATGAAATGGAAATGGCTTTTTAAGAAATGCTGAGGCCTGCTCACTCCCCTGTGATCACCCTACCAGTTCAGCTCTACCTCCCAAGAGTAATAAAGCAAGTTCTTTGATTTGACCAGCTAACTATTGAAAAAACAAAATAGGGTCTGGGCTTGAAAAGATGAGCTTTAATTTAGCAAACACCATAGAGCCAGGTCTCAAGACAACTGCCACCTCTTAGAAATAATCTCTTCTGTTTAGAGCATAAAAAGAAATTTCGGAGATAGTCAAATGAAATAATTGCCAAAGAACCATGATCATTACTTAAATAGTTCCCTGGCAAAAAACTTAGAAAAGCAAAGCAAAACTTATATCACTGCAGAGTTAATCTTTCAGAAATCATTATATTTGCATGAATATGTAATGCTCAGAGGGCTGAGATGGGAGAGGAAGATTTCATAGCAACAGAGTAGGTTGGAACTCAAAAATGCAAAAATTTCTTGGTGTTTGGATGATTTATGAAAGCTTCACATTACCTAGCTCTCAAATTGGCATTTCATCGTGATTGGTTAATTACCATTTTTCTGTTTCAAAGGCAAAAAGATCTTGAATAATGCAGTTGCAGCTGGATTGTCTTTACATGAATCTCAGGTTTTGCAATTTCCATGTTTTCTCACTCTCTGTTTATGTTTAACTTTAAAACTACAACAAAAATAGTTCTACTTGGCTTACAGATCCAACGCCAAACTTGACAAATGATAAAAACCAGCAATCTTACTCTGAGTTATTTTGGGATTGGGCAACTTGATCATGTTTTAGCAGATTAAATAATCTGAAAAGAAAGCTTTTTTTTTTTCCCTTAGGTTCTCTACTTTAGAAGCACTTTTACACTTCAGGATCCTACTTATAACCTATGTTGTTGGAATGCTAACTGCAGACAAAACTTTACAGTCTTAGTCCAACATTAATGCTCAGGTGTAAGTAATTTAGGAATATAGTTTTACCTCTATGTGGCAATTCTTTTATAAATCAGTGCCAAAGGAATTTAAAAGTAATATTTCCCAAATATAGAAAACTTATATTATCTCAGATTCTAATCTTAGGTTTACTTTTCTATTCCCCCAATTTTGTATTTATTAAGAGTCATCTCTGGAATAAATCTAGGCTATTTTCCTTATATAAATGCACAGTAAAACCAGGCTGTGTCTTCTAAGAGAAAACCAGTATTCATTTTTAAAATAAAATAAATGCAGACATAGCAGATGCAGTAACAACTAGAAGGGGAACATTGTTGCATGGGTCAATATGGGTTATGGATAAAGAGGCTTGATCTAGCCTTGAAAGTCTTGGAAAAAAAAAAAAAAAGAGTCCACTGATCTGTAGCATAAGAAGGAACTGACAAGATCATAAAGTGAGTAAAAGCATCCCAGGAAGAGAGAATGGCCCATACAAATGTCCACAATAAGAGGAAGCATATTGAATATAAACAATACTTTTTATTTAAACACCATGGTTACAATGTTGGTCATCATTCACTTTATTTATCTTTACAGATAAAGTTGTTCATGGTTGAATTACAGTCACACAATGTACAACCTTCATCACTGCACATTTCCTGTCACATATTGTTTCCTGTTTCCCTCTCACCTTCTCTGATGCCCTCTTTCTTCCCACCCACCTTTCCCCATCTGCCTCTGGGGCAAACATTTTATTTCATTCTCCCAATCTTTACTTTTTTGATACTGTGGCTTGCACTACTGCTAATGAAGGGGTACAATGCATATCACTTTATCCTCTTTTCAGCACCCAGTTCTTGTCCAGAGTGATCAGTTCCAACTATCATTTTCATAGCAGACCCTTCTCTACTCTAGAGTAGAGAAGTACTCTTCTGTCCTCTTTGCTCTTTGTGGCAAGCTTTCTACCATGGGCTGGTCCTCATAATCCTCATCTCTATTGTCTCTGGATATTATCACCACCACACTGTCTTTTATTTTTCTTATATTCCAAAGATAACTAATAATATTTTAAAAGCAAATATGGCGATAGAGAAAAAGAGTGAGCAAGGAGTAAGATAAGAACATGGAAAAATGGAGACTATATCTAGTAAGCTACGTTTAGTGGCAAAATACAAGGGCAAAATTCTCTTCAGATGCCTTGCTAAGATTTCAAGCACAGGATAGAAATTCCTAATATTTGGAAATATCACTCTGGTAACACTGTGGAAAAGTGGCTAGATAAGTAGATGAGCTGGTGCTAATACTTTGTGTTGAGACATTCGCATGCTAAGTTTATCTGACCCACTGCATGACATTGCCTTAGTCTTATAGATGTTTATTCTCTCTGTTTTCTGTTGCTTGAAAAATCTTATAGCACCAGGCTATGAAAGTTTCCTGTTAATTTCCATTTGCCAAGTCCTCATAGCAAAATCAGTCAACCAGAAGCCTAATAACATAATTTCAATATGTGTTTTTTTAAGTGGCATTGTTCCTTTAATTTGTGGGAAGTTCCACTCTTCAAAAAATAGTTTCTGACCTTCCGAATTTTGTTTCTGTCCTTCAGCACTTGAGAAATCCTGTTTGACTCTCTTAAACACTTGTGTTCAGAACTGAAGTAACTTCATTTTGTTTTCACTCTCTACGTTCTTCCCATCCTTCTTTATCTAACTTAAACAACTTTGTTTTCTATTTAAAAAATTCCTAGACCATAGCAGGTTAATAGCTCGTTCTTCCAAATAAATTTCTTGCAATTTTATAATTAATATGTCCTGTTTTGATATACCAAATTGATCATTAAAATATACCTTTTTGACATCTATGTCAATAGATGCTGTCATGTTGTCTAGTTAAAAAAGTATTCGTGAAAGAGACCATTCATGTATTTCTTTGCACCCTTTTCAGTACCTGCACATCACTTTATATATTTGAAAGTTTTCAGTTAATCAAATTGCTTAAAATTGACTCTGAAACCTACTTTACATCAACACATGACACTTAAAGACTAGATCTCCAACTCAGGAGGATACTTGGAGGCAATAATCATAGTCTGGCTAATCAGACTTATAGAATGAATAGAGAGTCATATGTGACAAACTTTTCATAGCATTTTCCAATTCTTCAATAATTCTAATTGAATCATTGAGAAAAGCAAAGGCATTAAAATAAAAAATAGATAATCTTGGCTCAGTATATAGTCTAAGAGATGTAAAAAAAAATTCCTTACCATTCTAATATTCTGTTTCTTCATATGAAAATTAGTACTTACTCAGTAAAATGCAACAAAATTGTTTAGCTACTTAAGTTTCTGGATAGTCATCATACATCTTTCAAAAGGAACTACTATGCCATCTCTTTTCTTCACCCTTACTCTAAGTTACATGTATACAATTGCACATGCAGGGACACAAGCATACCATTACTCATTTATCCTTCCTTTAGTGTCTTTGTGATGCAATGACTTCTCAAATCTGTCATCATTTTATTCTTTTCTTTTTTTCTTTATCTTTCTCTACTTGATGAACACCTAACAATAAGACATTGGAAGCCACAATTTGAAAAATACAACCACCATTGACAATCTATTCAATGTACTGATTATATTATTGAATGTAAACAGGAAGGGTAAGAACTTCTACCAAATGCTCTTTTCTATTGTCTGGTAAGCAAACATTTCTGGACTGAGCCATTAATCCCCCTATTGTATTTTCTTCCACACAGTCTGAGTAAGATTAGAAATCAAGAGGAGAAAAAACAGTTGAGAGATTAGGAGAAGCTAAGAATTCAAGCTCACAAAAATTCTGAATGTCCAAGTAACAAGAAAGACTGGAATTTCTCCCTAAAGTCTATTTGCATCAGTGTAAAGTCTAAAATCATTACATAATGTTGTTCTTTCCTATTCTATTTTCAAGGTGTTGTATAAAGAGTTAAAATAAAACAGGCTCTTTTGGATATTAGTTTCTCAGAATGTCCACTGATTATTATTCATCTAAGAAATATAGGTATGCAAAGTATTAAAATGTGTACCAAGTTCTAGAATAGACAGAAAGAATGTTTATTCAGTTCCAGTGCTAAATATCTATGGCATTTCAGATGTCAACTATTGGGTGCCACATGGAAAAAACAAGCACTTCTCTGTGGCTACTTATCAAGAAGAGCCTGGGACAAAGTCCACATTGGCTGCTATCTATTATCCACGGATTTTTAGTAAATCATACTGAGTTTTTTTTTTTTTTTTGGTACAAAGTGATCACTTAATTATTCCTATTCTAAGAATCTCCTATGGAGAAATGTAAGAATAAAACAAATGATCTTTCAAACCCAAAGAGATATATCTGGCTAAATTATGTGATCCTAATCTGGGGCGTATAAAAAAAGTCAAAACTTCAGCAAAATAAAACAACTTTAAAGTTCTATGTGAAATTTCCCTGAATGTATTAGATCTATTCATTGTTATGGCGATTTTAAACAAGTCTCTACTTTCATTAAACTTCTGCCATGAAAAAGTGAGTGTTTCATACCAATGGAATGGATCTGGGCAGCACTTAAGAAGCCAACTAACAGTGGCTTAGATAGTTCCAAAGTGGTTCCTATTAGAATGAAAAATAAATAGACTAAGTGCCAACCGCACAACTATTCTCTCACAGAGATAAACTCTAAGTGCTCTACAGAAAGTGAAAACAGCTCTCTGGGGAATGTTTGGGATTTGGGCAAAAGAACAATGAAACTATTTCTGTAAGTCAAGTGAAAATAGTAAGAAGAAGAGTTAGGAAAGAGATGGAAAGAGATGCCAAATGGAAAAAAAAACTGCAGAGAGCAAAGCACATGGGGAAGCTCCATCTAGTTTGCAAACCTTGCAAAGACCAGGTCAGCTCTAAAACATAATTGAAGACATATCAGGATGAATATGGACCCATTGATAACAAGGATATTAAATATATTTTGATATATTTATTGATAATGTATAAACAACCAAACAAGTACCACATCCTTTTGGACTAATAGCACTTGTATTTTTTGTTGTTGTTGTTTTTGAGTCACACCTGGCAGCACTCAGGGGTTTCTCCTGGCTCTACGCTCAGAAATCGCTCCGAGCAGGCTCAGGGGACCATATGGGATGCTGGGATTCAAATCACCATTGTTCTGAATGCATGGCAAACACCTTACTTCCATGCTAACTCTCCAGCCCCTCTAATAGCATTTTTCAATGCTTCAAAGGAAGTTTTTAAATATGGATAATAATTTGTAGACTCTACTTTTGCAAAGTCACTTCTTTAATATGACTAAAAGATGATTTCTAAATAATTGCAGAATAAATGATAACTAAAGATAAAATATAAATAGATTAAATAAAAATAAGTGAATTTTTATTTATACTTCAATATAAAAACATTGAAATTAATCATGGTATGAAAGTTATAATTATGCTTGAAAAAGGGATCCTAATAAAGTTAAAATATTTTTTAAATTCTGTACAAAAAAATCAAGGATAAAACTTGTGCTTCACTTCAAAGCAACTTTCTAAGCAACGTTTTCATAAGTAAGAGTACAATTTCAGCTTGAATTTATAATGCAGTACTAATCTTGGATATAATTTAGAGAAGATAAAAATGGTTATATGCTTGTTGTCGATTTTAACTCCACTCCTTTGGCAGACCCTCACTGACAGAATACAGAACCCAAATGCATTGAGAAATCAGGTCCCTAAAAGAAGCACCAAAAAGAATCTAAAAGAAGGTTGAGGAGATAGCACAACTGGAAAGGTACTTACTTGGTAGCCAATCAGGGTTTGATCCCCAGTACCCTTAAAGCTCCCCTGAGCCCAACCGGAAGTGATCACTGAGTGCAGAGCCCGAACTAAACCCTGACAATTGTTGTTGTAATACCCCCCCAAAAGAAGGTCAGATTAGGCATCCACTTTCAAAGTTACTTATCACTTAGACAAGAAAACAAATCTAAAGATTAGAAAAAGCACTAATCCAAATCTATAGATTAGAAAAACACTGCTCAATAATATTTGTTTAGCATATTTTAAAATAATAATGGTAAGAACTAATAAATGAATAGGTTAAAGCAGTAGAAAACTAAATTCAATTAAAACCTAATAAATTTAATATATTAATTAATATTAATTTATTAGTGAAATAATTGAAATAATTGAAATGATATGATTTCAATGGAAGAAAATCAGATCTGACAGGTAAAGCCTTCATTTATTTTTAATATATTATATTCTAACTTTTACATTTTTTCCAAGCAGAAGATATGTCAACAATATGGACAAATAAAAATGTTGAATTATTCTTCTCTGCGTGTTTATGGCAGCAATAAATATTTTAGAAATTCTATATATGTGACATAATCCCCATGCTAGTTTCTATTTTAATAATCTTACACAAGAAAAAAACATAAGCCAGATATTGTCTGCAAAGTTGATTATTTAATGTTATTAAAATCATTCAACTTCAACTTTTGTAAATTCAGGTAGAGGAACTTACCGAATCATCAAGTTGTCAAAGTTTCTGCCGCCACCCTACCCTGATAATTTATAAGGCTGCTCAGGTTAGAAAAAAGTTAAACCAGCTTGGACTCAGGCTCATAATGTCATAATCTCTCTCTGAGAGAGAATGTCCTGTTTTATTTATTTGCCTCTATCGAGGCCAATGGAGAACTTGAAGAATTGGGAAGAAGAAACAGTACAGTGTGTATAGGTCCATAGAGTCATTGATCTGTACATAGTCAATTCAGGTTCAATTCTGGCAGCCCATAGATTATCTGAGCCCCACAAGACTTGATTCCTGAGCCAGAAATAAGTTGTGACGACCAGTAGGGTAACACTGCTCACTCCCAAATACTTTCGTATTGGTCAATACTTCAGGTCCCTGGTAGGATAGTACAGTATCTGGAAAGTATCTGGAAAACTGTGGTGGACCATAGCCTACCACCATTTTTGCTCTAATGCTTTTTGCCTCACTCTGACCTCTAACAGCTGTGGCTTTTGCCCTTTAGCTAACAGAATATTCAGCAAGTTAAAATTGCTTACTTACTGAAACTGACCTTGCTCCAGTTTGCCTTGGAGAACTGAGCCTGATCCTGATTTCAAGCCTGAAGCAAAACATT
>PVKC010029386.1:0-15139 GCA_004027635.1 Crocidura indochinensis
ATTTTAAGTAAAAATATCAAGCCATGGGACTAATAGATGAAATGAAGTGATTATATGGGAACCAAATCTGAGAAATTTTAAATTATTTCAATATACAAATTTATTCAAATTTATTATATCAAACATACAAATTTTCAAATATTCAAATTCAAATCAGGTTGAAATAAGTGTTTAAGGATAAGGCTCTGGAAACTTCTTTGACACTGTTGATTGGATTACAATGTAGGAATTCATTCCTTAAAGTTGACTACTTTGAATCTCTTATTAGTTGATCTGGACAGACTTGCTGAACTCCTTTCTGAGTTTTAAAATAGTCTAAACAATGCAATTAAACTGTTGGATAGGAGAATGTAGGTAGCATTGAATGTAACCAATCCATGTTCAATCTCTAGCACTCCACATTGTTCTCTGAGCTCACTATGAGTGATTCCTAAGAGGAGAAACAGAAAGGAGCCCTGAGCACAATCAATCAATCAATCAATAAATAAAAGAAAATAAAAAGAAAAGATTACTAAAATGCAAATAATAATGTCCTAAAGGATGAAAGAGCTGCAACCTTGACTATAGAAAATTGTTGAGGGTTACATGACTCTTGTATTTGTAAGGAAATATATATGTTTATATATAAATATATAATAAGAAAATTGAGTTTATATTGTGCTCTCTCAACTTAAAAAATACTTTGGTTTTTAAATTCCATCCCAAATTTGCTCAAGGCCTATTTTTGGGTCTGTGCTCACAAGTCACTCTGGGAATCTGTGGGAGACCACACATGTTACCCGGAGTCAAATTCAGGTCAGCCTCATGTAAAACAAATGCTTAACATACTGTATCATATCTCCAACACTTAACTTATTTTTGAATATAAACTTATGTAAAAGTTCTTCAGTTTTATTCCCCATGATCTTACATTTACTAAGCCAAATATAAAGTAATAATTTAACAAAGGAACTAATTAAGAATCACAGATACTCTGGTCCATTGGATGAAAACAAGAATCTCTCTTATATAACACTTAACCATTCATCTTTTTTTTTTTATAATTGTATCCCATCTCCTGTAAATTCCTCAAAATTATCCAAAGAGTGGTAAAGACAAATAGAAATGGCATAAACAAAGGGGTCAAGAACCAAAGAAATCCTAGAGTGTGAAAGTGGGGTGAGGACCAGGTGCAAAAGATGACATTGCACAGCAAGATGAAAGATGGGAGTTTTTCAAAATATTCTTATTTAAGCACCATAGTGACAAATATGTTCATAGTTTGGTTTCATCATAAAAAAAGTACACTCCCTTCATCAGTGCAACCTTCCCCTGCCACCAGTGCTCCCTATCTTTCTTCTCTCCCACCCCCTGCCTGTCTTCAAGACAGACATTCAATTTCTTCACTCACTGCCATTGTCATGATAGTTGTTGATGTAGTTTCTCTAACAGCACTCACCAATATATGTAGTAAGCTTTATATCACTGTCTGGTCCTTCCAACCCTCAAGAGATTGGAATTTTCATATTGCCGCCTTTACATCAAACACTGCCAGGCCAAAGACAATAGGGGTTTTGGAAGAACCTAAAAGTTCAGTTTCATTGTGCTATGTAATATTCCATTAGTAATACACTGAGACTGGGATCTTCCAAGAAAGCCACATTTTGTCATGGCTTATTGACAGTACAAGAAGAGTGGTGGAGGCAGTTGTATCATGGATGCATAGATTTGCTGGAGTGAACTGTTTGGAGGCACCATGTTGTGGTTCCGAAATGAGGGTGCAAGGGACAAACTAACAAGCAAATCTGTGGGCTAGAATATGCTATAAATAAAAAAAATAGGTTTAACTCTGGAGAGTTTATGTATTCAGTGTTCATGTCACCTATAGACTACTCCACATGTCTTAACCCCAGAAAACCACTATCTAGCATGTGCATCTAAATCCTAAACTGAAGAATGAAAACTAGAGAGGTCACTGTCCCCTATAAAAGTAGCCACAGTTTCAATCAGAAATATCAAGGAAGAGTTCATTGGGCACGAGAACATTTTAAACAGAAGAATGAGATCTTAATAGAAAGTCAGAACTTAGTGTACAGTATTTGTTGAAAAAATGATGTTCTAAAGCAGACAAGATAGCCATTACTGAGTAAAATCTTTCCCATAGGGGGGAAAAAGTCATTTATAGTTGCATAAAAGAAAGCACTTCCATAAGTGCCTAATGAAGCGTTATGCAGAAAATGTGCATAAATGGTACAAGAGGAGAAATTCAGAGTCAAAGGACAAAATAAACTTGTTTGTTTAATAGTTTGTTTAGTAAGCAGCACACGCTAAAAATGATGTACTTTCAAAAGAACTTTGCTTACCAAACAAATTAAAGTTGATGCGTCTTTTCCTATTTCGTTGTAATTTTTTTCTTTCCTTTTATATGCCCTCCACCCACCCTTCCCTTTGACTTGGATAGTACTGAGATATGCAAATCTGCATTTGGTTTATTTTTCAAATTGTGGGATAATTCAAAACACATTAGAAAAGACAGTTCTTCTTATTTTATTTAAAGAAAATGTATCACATAATTGACATTACTGACCACAATACATTTGTTTCCAGATAAGTGAGAGCAATTATTATTATTATTATTTTTTTGGTTTTTTGGGCCACACCCAGTGATGCTCAGGGGTTACTCCTGGCTATGAGCTCAGAAGTCGCCCCTGGCCTGGGGGACCATATGGGAACCGGGGGATCGAACCGTGGTCCGATCCAAGGCTAGCGCTGTAAGGCAGGCACCTTACCTGCAGCGCCACCGCCCGGCCCTGAGAGCAATTATTTTAAAAAGAGGAAAATAAAAGGAAAAAGAAAAAGAAAGAGAAGAAAATTAAGAAAAAAGAAAGACAAAAAAGTAGTTCAATGGTAAGCAAATTTGTGGAAATTATTGTATCTCCAATGAAGTCATTAATACAATGGCAGACGGTCTAGTTAGTTGCTAGAAGGTTAGCTGTCCATTCTGTTATTTCATTTGTTTTTAAACATTAAGTGACCTCAGTTACACATTGGCATCTAAATTGATGTTTTTCTATAGGAATGACAGCATCAAACAAATGAAATTGTCCAGGAGTTCAAAGCAAAATGAATGATTCTGAGACTTTTAGGACATGTTCTCAACTGCCAGGCCTCCCATTAGGAGAATGCAGGGGAAGGGTGCCTACACTCCAAATAAAGTCCTAGTGATATCAGCCCAAATACTGGCATAACTGAAGTATGGACATATTGGTTTCTCCAAAAAGAATCGTAAGGCAGGGCCACAGGCAAAGCAGTGATTATGAGTGATAGAGGTCTCAGGTATGACTTCGAAGGGTGAGGACTTAGCTTGCCCTTTCCTCCTGGGATTTGCAGCTTTTGTTGTGTGGCTGGTGTACCCATGAATTTTCATTGCTTGGTTTGGTTTATATCTCTTTTGAGAAAAGAATGAGTCAATGGGGTTGGCCTGGTATAAAAACATAGTGATTGCATCTGTCAATTGTCTTTGCCAGGCTCCTGGAAGAAGGAAGATATGGAAGCAGAATGCCTACACACACTCCAAAAAAGCCCTGGTGATAGTCCAAATACTGGTATGCCTGAAGTTTGGTCAGACTGGTGTCTCTGAAGAGATCCATAAACGAGTGGTAAGACTTGGAAACTGGTTATTTCTTTACCTAAGAGTTTCTAAATTTTTTTTTTCATTTGTTTTGCCACATCTGGTGGTGCTCAAGTAATACCCCAGCTCTACCCTCAGAAATCACTCCTGGCAGACTCAAAGGACTATGTGGGATGCCAATAATCAAATCCAGATTGGCTACGTGCAAAGCAAATGCCCTACCTGCTGTGTTCTCAAATTTTGATACTCTAAATTTTTCATATCATAGATAGATTTCAAGTTATTCTTCATCTCAATTTACTTTTAGGTTTATAACATCCCCTTTTCATATATATATATACACAAATATATGTGTATATAATTTTAATATAGATGTGTGTGAATGCTATATGTAGCATATAGTTATTACTTTTTAATTGGTTGCATTCCTTTAAGCTAGTTTATGGGATTGCACTTTGAATGATTAGATTTTTAATTTTCAAAAGGTTTATTCATGGATCATAGCAATAGTAAAGTGCTAGGGCTTTTTGACTTACAGGTGGCGTACTTGGGTTTTTACCCCTACATCCGAATGGCCTTGAAGTCTGCCGGAAGTGATTCCTGAGTGCAGTTAGGAGTAATCCCTGACTGCTGCTGGGTGTGGCCTAAACAGTATCAAAACAAAACAAAAGATTTATTTATTTCTTCTGTATACCGCAGTTGTTTATATTTTATTTATAGTTTACATTGTACATGAATTCAATCCCTCCTATTTGTCAATCATGTGTATGTAAAATGTCAATATCTGTCATTTTTTGAATCTCTGATTTGGCTTTCATTTTTTGCTGGCTCTTATTCATGATAACCTTTTCTGTTAAAATCATATTTCTTGGGAGCCTCACAGCAAAAATTATTTAAGGTGAATTCCAACAAAGAGAATTTGAAAAATGCTTCTGGCTATGTATGAGATCCACTATCCATTTTATATCAAAATTGAATACTTCAAACAAAGTTATTTACCTGAGAGCACCTCTTCCCTGAGCACTGGAAGTTTTGTAAATTTAGCCTGCAATCTCAAATGAGAACTGTGTTCAAAGAAAACATTATATTCTCCCTCACTCAAGAGGTTTCCTGGATATGGAAAAAGGGATGACAAAGGTGGTTCATTTACCTTTGCACTAAACATATAGCCTTTAAAGTCAAGCTGACGTTTACCCAACTCCAAATGTGGTTACAGAGACCAAAATGGCCTCTTCAGTTCCAGAATCTTTGTGGATTTCAGCTTTCACATAGTCTAAACTCAGTTTTCAAAAGCATACAAGGACTTGTATTTATTGGATAGTTTATATTGCAGTTTCAATGATGTATTTTATATTGAATCTGGTATTTTTAGATGCTATCATTTGAGAATAATCCAAGATATGAAATGAACCATATTAACTCTAAAGGGGAATAGAGGTTTTTGACTCAAAGAATGTTTACAGAAATGGACATTAAAATGCATGTTAACTTCCTATTTCAGTCTGAGGGATTGACTATACCAATCTGAAAAGACACATTTGAGTCCTAACCTTTGGTACATGAGTATTGGATCTTAATTTAATTTAGAATCTTCATAGAGATAACAAATCGAAAATGAGGTCATTAGTTAAAAAAATATAATTTAGTGGGAAAAGCACGTGCCAAGCATGTCAAAGCTTCTTAATTTGCTGCCTTCCACCAGTGTCACAGTAAAATAAAGTTTCTGGTGACACTGAGCACTGGTGAATGACCAGTAGAGCATCCTTGAGCACCAAACCATCAAATTAGCTTGTCTACTGAGCATCCTTGAAAATGGCTAAGGGATGGCCTGACCTCCCTTAAAGTGTTGCCTCCCAAATGTAAGTAAATTAGGTCACTAGGATTAGTTTAAGCCTTTTTTTAAAATATAAAACCATGTGTACATGCTGTAACAATATCATTTAAATAACAGGTTTTGCTGTCCCAAGTGTAAGATGTTAACATACTGTTATTATTTGCTATGTTTCAGCTACTCCATTTTGTGAATTTTATATGCATTTCTTTATTTGGTACCCACTCTATGTAGTGTGCACTATTTTCATTCTTTGTGAGTAATGAACTGAAGTATTCAGATAAAAAATAACTTCCCTAAAGACACACAACTAGTAGGTATAGAGATGAGAGGGATATTCAGGTAATGCCCAGTATTCTCCTTTATAAAACACACATATACATGTACATGGATGTATTTAAATTGATACAAGATCATGCACATCAGTATTCTTTGCTCTATTCTGGCTCTGTGCACAGAGGGTTGCCATTAGTAATAGGGATCATAGAGCCACAACTGCCAACATACAAGGTAAGTGGTTTAACCCTGTGCTTTCTCTCAGGCCTCTAAAAAATCTATTTTTAAACATACAATTTCTAACATATCACTTTTCTATATGCTTCTCTTCTGGTTTTTGATAGTATGCAGCTACATACAAGAAATTGTGGGTAAGCTATTTTTTCTCATATTCTCCACTCATTTTTCATATTTATCTCTTTCTTCGCTTATTTTTGGTCCTTTGGTTCCCATTTTCTGCTTCAGATTTTAATGATCTTTATGAACACATTTATCTAACTTAATTCATCAGACTCTTTTCTTGGCTGATGGTTTAATTACCTGCCATCTTGTCGCTCCATATTAACAGTTACAGAGAAGAGATAACCCTGTTCTTTTAGAAAGATTTATACATTCCAAGGCATCTGTCCACAGCTTGCTACATAAGAAGAGAAATTGCCAGTAGGTTCAAACCAACAAAAACCATTGGAGTCAGAAAAATTGGTATTTGGAAAATACATTCAGTCATGGGGACCATTTAAAAAACATTTAAACCCTCAAATCAAAAGTGTCTGATTCTATTTCTTATGAAACAATTGAGAGAGGACTATCATTGTAAATAGATATAACAGAGGAAATGACACAGCTGCTTGTGCTTTTGCTAATTATCATCAACATTTGGTTGGAAACCAAGTTCCAAAGGGAAAAAAAATGGTTTCTAGAGTAAATATAGACCCCAGTATTTTAACTGTATTGTACTAAATTACTCTTTGATGATGGCAGATTATAAAACTTTATAATTTATTTCCTGAAAGATGTTATTGATTAGTTGTGGTTCTCATATATTTTTATGTTGACTCTATGTTCAATTTCACAATTTCTCTTCATATAGGTCTGAGACAAGTAGGTCTATCTGTGGCTGGGTCTGTGATTATTATATATTATGTATGATACTTAACTGTAGCATTAACACAACAAAGGAGAAAATAGATCTGTAAATCTTTGAAATTAGCTGTATTTAATTAAGTAAATACTGATTTTTAACAAATGTCCCAGGAGACATTTTTTTGAGGGTGAAACACAATGACACTAAGAAATTAATAGCCTGGAGTCAGTATTTTATTCAGTACACTATAACCTAGATAAAGCATTTTATGATATCCTTTAAAGGATATTTGATAAAAGCATGGAAGACTTTATGGTTAATAATAAGGGAGATAGGGGGTATTGGTGGTGAGAATGTTGCATTGGTGATTGGGGGTGTTCTTTTTATGACTGAAACCTGACTACAAGTATGTTTGTATCATGGTGCTTAAATTAAGATATTATTAAAAAAAATAAAAGTAAAGTAAAACAAAGAAAAAAGAGACAGAAATACATAAACAAGAGAAAGAGAATGAAAGAAGAAAGAACAAAAAAGAAAAGAAGAAAGAAAAAAGAAAAAGAAAGAAAAAGAAAAAACTCTTTGAAGCTTTTATTTATCCAATTTATTTTGATAGTAACCAATAAAATGCAGGCAAAACTACATAGGAAGAAATAAAACATGATAGGTCATTGATGATTAAAAAAGAAAAAACAATCTCAACCCCTCATTTTAAAAACAGATAGATGCTAAATAATTGATAACCAAAACAAAGAATATTTAACACTCAATAACTGAACATAAGCAATTCAAGTAAAAATAGATGAAAATATTAACACAAAATAAGATTAAAAATTCAAACAACAGATGGAAAATAATCATGCAAAGGATTATAAATATGTTATTACAGAATTACAAAGTAATACCAGACCACACTGATAAAACATCTAACATTGTAGAAAATGACTGGAATATGGAGCAATAAGAACTTGTATTCAATGCTGTAATTAATATAGAGTGGAACAGCTCTGTTGAAAGACTATTTGTCAGTGTTTTTACAAAGCTAAAGACAAAGACCAAGATCATGACTACAGTTATTTACATAAGTGATTTGAAATTAAGTCCACATACATACCTGAATATAAATGTTTGCAGTAGTTTTCTTCGAAGCAGCAAGATGAATGCAAACAAGATATTTTTCAGTAAGTAAATGAATAAACAAGTAATATTTAGTTGAAACAATGAACTGTTATTCAGTGAGAAAATGAAAGAAGCTACCAAACCATGAAATGGTTTAATCTTTAATGCATATTGTTAAGTGAACAAAACCAGTCTAAAGAAACCACATAATGAATGATCACAATTATGACGTTCTGAAAAAAATTAAAAGGAGTAAGATGACTAATGTTTGCAGGTGTTTTGATTGATGCTTGGGAGAAATTTAAACTAGATATTTTTATGATGGTAAAAACCATTCTGTATGTTAATGAGATGGTGAATGCAACACATTAAACATTTGTTGAAACTCAGCACTTTTGGGCATGAAGAGTAAAATTTAATGTATGCAAATGAGAACAGTCATTTAGAAATGTGGAGGAATCTTATAATAGGATGCAATAATGACGAAAGAAAACAAACATGTAGTTTTTAAAAGTACATGAAAGACCTCTCTGAGTGGTATAGAAGAAAATGGCACTGGCTTAATTAACTTTAGACATCAGTGGAGTCTTATAGATTAAAATCAGAAAGATTTTACACTCACAAGCATGTATATAGTATTCTAGTTAATAAAGTTTCTTTTTTTAATAAAATTTCTTTCTGTAGGCATATGAGGTAACAATAACTCTGAGACAACTATTATTCTGTGGAAATCAAAAGAAGTAAGCAGATGATAGATGGTGAGACATAGTTCTATCTCTTTGTAATGGGGGGTTAATTAGATAAAGGGAATACATTAATATTATTCATAAAGTAATGGAATGAAATTGGAGACATCAGTATATATGTATTTAGTTTAACATAGAAACATAATCTCATGAAATATTTATTAAACTGCACATACATATTTTAGACTAGAAACAATGAAACCTCAGTAACTGAGCACACATGATGCCATCACTTTAATTTAATTTCCAGTGGATAAAAGGGGAGAACTTTGAGAAAATGGCAGATTCTAGGATTGGAGCACCAAATGTATTGGATGAGTCTATAAAGTCAGAGGCGTCAGGAAACAATTCTAACAAACTGTAAAAAGGAGTCAAATGAAATGTTCACAATGATGCGATTATATTTATAAAATATGGGAGACAAAAAATACTCCTAGCAACTCATGGAATAATTTTTGTAATAGTCTAAACAATTAAATAAGTGACCATAAGTCCGAAACTTACAAAAATAAAAGATTAAGTTAATAAATAAGAATGTAAAAATTAAAAGCTTTCTTCTTAAGAAAATTTCAAAACCTTTAACTCTAAGTGTAGGAACTATACAGCGACTTTCTTTCAAAGTATGTTATATAAGGAAGAAAAAGATTAATGTCAACAATGTGTTATGTGTCTGAACTTTTATCTCATGAAAATTGATTTTTAAAATCATATTATTATAATTTGATCTGAAAGTAAACAACACACTCATACCAATTTAGGTAATTTCAGAGAGGGATGGTTTGGGCCACACCCGGTGATGCTCAGGGGTTTCTCCTGTCTATGTGCTCAGAAATCGCTCCTGGCTTGTGGGGATCATATGGGATACTGGGTGATCGAACCACGGTCAGTCTTAGGTTAGCGTGCGGAAGGCAGATGTCGAACGCCCTGTGCAATCGCTCCAGTCTCATAGTTTAGGTAAATTTTATAAATTACTTGACTAGAGTTTCTCAAAACTGACAAAAGTAAAACAATTTTTTAAAGGAGCTTGAAACATAGGATCCACATGGGTTTGGTCCCCATAAACCCATGGAGGAGTTTATGAGCCCCACCATAAGTGATCCATGAGTACAGATCTATGAGTAAATACAGCTAGTTATGACCTCAAAACATAAACATACAAAATAAACAAAAGTTTTGAGAAATTGATATGATATATGAGTAATAAAGCTAATGTGGATTCTAGGTGATATACAGAGATATAAAAAGAATCTCAGAGAAAATTAGGAAATGTTCAAGTATGAACTATAGTAGATAATTATGTATCAACATTGTTTTTTTAACCACAACAGAAATATCTAAATACTATATGATACTAGCAATATATAATTTAATACTAATAAGGTAAATTGCGAGCAGTATCTGAAAATTTTGTAATTACTTCACTTCTTTTGATAATCCAAAATTTTATTCAAAGTGTTTATTTTAAAATTCTAATTCTAATATTTTATCTAGGTTATTAATTTCTATGCCTCTATAAATAATAATAATACATATTTTTATTTCCTTCACAATCTGTGTATTTAGGTTTTTTTCTCTTCTAGGAACAAAATCAAGTAATTTTTTTAACTTTTATTGCTTTATTTTATTAGTAATTTTTTAACTTTTATTGAGACTGTTTTGAACTACAAGTCCTTTATAGTTGGATTTCAGGCATATAGTGACAGTGAATTAGGACCATTCCCACCAACAGTGTTGACGTTACTCCACCAAAGTTCAAGTGCATCCCATAACTTTGCTCTTAGTCCCCTGGCCTGCCAGTGCAGCAGATTCATTTGTTCATTTTAAGTTTAGATTGTTATAGTTTGGGTCTCTTGATTCTATTGTTATGACTTTGGCTTGGGTATTTAGTTCTGACTTTTTTTTCTACCCAATGCATTTGACATCACTTGGAGCCTGCCCCCCCCTCTCTCTTTCTCTCTACTCCATTTTTAAAAAGACTTAGAAATATGAGGTAGAACAAATTATTACATATCCCAAGTTACTATAAAAAAGGGGGAGTCCCTATATAGAAGATATACATAAAATTAAAAAAAAGAATGTGTGTGTAGCAGCAGGTTTGATTGTTTTTATCATAGGCACTGGAAACATTGAGGGATATTATAAAGGAATTACCTTTGGCCCAAAAACAAACAAACAAACCAGGGTGTCTCTATACATAAAATACCCTATCAGAGACTGACTATAGGCTATGGGCATACTAATTGTCCTACCTCAAGTTCTTCATGGTCCCAGAAAAGGTTCTATTCAATTGCAGTTGTCTTAATCAGGCTTCTGTTATTAGAGATCTTGGTTTTTGCAAAGATCCTATGTTGAACCTGGGATATCATGGAACGTTTTCTGAAAATCAAGTAAAATAGTAAGCGAAGTGAGACTCAACACATTTTTGGAAATATTTTTAACATTTACTATTGTGTATACTGTTTACTAATGCTATTTAGTTTTATTGTTTTGAGGGCTAACATCTAGAGGTGCTCAGGCAATACACCCAGATCTGTGATTGGAGCATGCTCCTGGAGGTGCTCATAAGATATCACAATATTAGGGATTAAACTCAAATATTGAGAGTGAAAAGCCTGTGCTCAGCCTGTTGAGCTCGCTCACTAGCCCACATAGAGTTATTTTAGAGTACAGTTTTATGAAATTATAAAAAATTATACATATATACATACATATAACTGTAGGTGAGAGCTGAGGGTGTTTTGGAGACAGGGTCGATAATTGCAATTGCTACTTTTATCTCTCTATTGGAAAACAAATATTACCAAATCTTTTACATAGATAGAATTTATATATTCATTAGATTTTGTAAATTAATTCATAATTAGAGCATGTCTGATATAAAACAGGGCATCTCCTAATATTATAAATTTATTTGCTTGTTTTGGCCACACTTCATTGTTCTCAGGGCTTATCCCTAGCTTTGTGCTCATTGAAAATTCTTGTCACTGCTCAGGAAATCATAGCTGGGATCAAATCTGGGTTAGCCACATGGAAGGCACACTCTAACCGCCCTATTCACTACAGTCTCTAGAATTATATTTTTTAGAAAAAAATTTTAAAGAAAGAAATATGGGTTTGAAACAGCCAAGCCTAATTCAATCTTAGTATCCCTGAGCCCTGCCCTCAGTCAATCATTCCTGAGCACAGAGTCAGCAGTCAGAAAGAAGCTTTGAGTACCACCATGTATGGAACAAGTTCCTCCTCCCAAAATACATATTTGTAGTGATTTAACTGTCTAAAATGAAGGATAAAAATTTTGAATGTGAAAGCTCAAGAAGAAAGTGAGACTGAATATGAAAGAAATTGAGGGACTGAGAATGGTCCAAAATAAAGAGGAAGTTATAGCTTAAAGTGATTAAATTTGGGGTAAAATTTATGGATGCAACAGAGCACAGATTGAACTTAAGAGTGCAAGTGCAAGAAATGACTTTTACAAATAGAACTGGAATTGGAAATGACACTTTGATTTCAGGTATGACCCACATCATCTGGCACATAGATGTGCAGAAACTTGAGCAATGAATATATAATTAACAAGGAAAGTGCCACCCAGTTCATATTTGGTTTTAATCTTTGTCCACTACGAACTGTTTCATGCCACACAAAGAATTTTATCTCTCTCAGTTTCTTGTTTTGTAAAAGAGAATGAACATTAGAAACACAGAATTATTGAAATGTCCAAAGTAAATGTGTATATACAAAGTCACATGGCATTTTTTTAATGAAAAGTCCAAGAGCATTTCACTCCAAAGAGCAAAGAAGAGAGAGTTTTCAGGAACCTTTGGCTCTGAGGGTAAAGAGAAAATCTAAGGAAAAGGGAAACTGGATATCTAGGAGCAGTATTTCTCTCTAGGGGTACACACAGCAATTGCATAAAATAGTTTGTAAAATAGTGATGCCAGTTTGTAGCTCGTTCTCTCTCTTTTTCACTGTCTCCACCTCCTTAGAAAAACATATTCAAGTTGTGTTTTGGTTCTCAAACATCTTTCTTCCTCACTTTACATGTTACCAGATGACCCAGATTTGGCCAATTAAAACCCTTATCCACCTACTTTAGCTCTACAGACAATTCTGTCAGACCCAGAAGACACCACCCAGGAATTTATCAAGACCTTTGACTTCTCAGCTGAAAAGCACCAGGCATTTTGTTTCCTTTTATTTAAGTGATGGCACACTTTTTTCCACACTGACAAGAAAGTGATGTAGTACATCCTAATCTTGAGCAGTTTAGTCAGCCATGCAGAAAGCTTCTTTGAATTTTAAAGTGAATTGTGTTAATATGTTTTCTTCCTTGTTTAAATTAGTTGGAAAAAGTTTTGCTTCCGAGAAAAGATTCACTAAACTTATCCACTTACTTTTCCTGTATGCTACTTATTTGCTATAGGTGATTCTAATCTTAATTTCGGATAATATTGCTGCATTAATCATTGGGTTAGAATTTTTAAAGAGACTCTTTGAGATAAGTGTGAAATAGAGGGGTTTGGAGTGATAATACAGAAGATAGATAGATTACTTGCCTTGCTCATAGCTATCCAGATCCTATCCTAGGGACCCCAGATGGTCCCCAAGCCTTCCAGGAAGGATCCTTGAGCCCATATAAAATATTAGTAAGCCCCGACTAAGTAGCCCTTCCTAAAAGAAACAAACCTAAAAGTAAGTATAATAAAATACTGAACAATAAATTGCTATTTCTACATCACCTCAGGCTTTAGTCTCGGGGTGTTTCCATCTCTGGGTCTGGTTGGAAGAATCAGGTTTTTGAATTTGTCCAGCATGTTGCAGGGGAGCCTATTTTGCATACAAAATGTATATTAAGCAGGAGTTGGCTATCTAAAATGGTTCTGAAACATTTAGTTTCTATTTGATCTTTCAATACAAGTAGTCAGAAAATAGCTTGGCAATGCTACTCAGCAAATTCTCTCAAGGGCAAGGATTCACACCATGAGTTTTTCTCAGGTCTGATAACTGAATCTCCCACTTCATTTATTGCTTGGCCACTATCTTTTCTCTGGGGGCAGTACAAAACAGCAAAGAAACACTTGGTAGAAAGAGGCGGTGTGATGAGTCTGCATCTCTTTCCCCAGTGCTGCATTTTCTCCCATCAGTCCAGAATAAGGACAGTCTTCTAATGCACTTCTCAGTGTTGTGTTGTAAAAGGTAAAGGCAGAACCCCATTAAATGGCAGAGTAAAAGGATGCTTTCTCTCTCACTGTGTCAGCGAAAAGTCAGGGAATGGAAAAGCACTTCATCCTTACAAAGTTACTGAAGGTCCGACCTCTTTCATTTCCAGGTAAATAATACTTTTTCCATTTGTGAAAACACAAATTGTAGGTTTTGTTGGAAAACTTAGCCACTAGAGGGTCCCTTTTGTTCAAAATCATCATGTTTCATGTTAAAGGATTTGCACACAGGAAAAACAAAGATCAGTTATAGTCTTAAAATATGAATAACAAAAATACAGGGAGTTAAAGGTGATAGGAAAGCTTAAGTTATTAATATCTACCTACCTTCTGCTACAGGATGTTTGACTGTTTAGTTAAAATAAAATTACTCTTTGACAGAGAGGAAAATGATTTTTTTTATAAAGTGCAAAAATTTTTTTCTATCAATGCAAAGATTATCTAAGTACAGAAAGTTGTTTTTATCCCTATAGGGTTGTAACTGTGATGCTCAAAGGGATTACTCCTGGTTCTGTATTCAGGATTCATCTTGGAGGGTCAGGAGATTGAATTTGGGATTGGGGGCCAAAATAGGATTTTCCACTTGCAAGACAGGCACCTTAGTCACTATATTATGGCTCCAACTCCAAGCAGAATGCATTTTTACCTCTCACCAGCTCTCCTTGAAACCTGGAAAATAGGGTAAATAAAGAGTCAAACATTTTTAATTCATTAGATTAAATGATCATTATTCTAGAAAATCTGTAGACTACTGCTATGGAACAATTGTACCTAAATAAAGTTATTCCTAAATGTTAGCATGCTTATATATATAGCTAAACATTTCTGTTAACCTTATTTTCAAAGGAGGGAGATTTGGGATACATATTAGGAATAGGGGTGGAGGGAAGACAACACTGGTGGTAGGAATGCCCTTGATTCATTGTCACTATGTAGCTTAAATATTACTGTGAAATATTTGCAATTCACTTTGGTCACAGTAAAAATTATTTTAAGAAATGGCAGTGGATAATCAAAGAAGTCAGATCTTAAAATCCTACTTTTAACTAAAAATTGGTCACATAACATCATAGGAAGGTGATAGAACTGGAAGCGTAGGACATCAGAAAATTAGATAAAGTAGTGGGAAGTTTCAAACCCAGAGGGGGGAAAAAAACTCCACTTAAAAAACAGAAAATGAGATGGCTGAGAGTGTGGAAAGATAAAATGAAGCCCTTGGTCCAGGAAATCTCTTTCCCTCTCTCTTTGACACACACA
>PVKC010029387.1:0-15115 GCA_004027635.1 Crocidura indochinensis
AAAAACCCATAATGAATTGGTGCTTACTAGAAAGAGTTTAGGTTATTTTTAAGATTTTTGGATTTGTTTTTAAATTTAGTTACAGTAAAACAAAAGGAGCTAGGGCTTTGGAATATCTTACCCTACTTTGTCACAATTGAAGCTTAGTTTATTCATACCAAATTGATGAAATGCTCTTGTAATTGTAAGAATTTAATGAGCTAGTAGTGAGAAGATGTCTAATGATACAGACCAGGGAGATAGCTCTAAGGTAGCTCATGCCTTGGCTAGCACACAGGACTCTGAATTTAATCCAGTATCTTATGACTCCATGACCATCCTCAGTCCTGCCCCGGTGACCTGGAGTAGTGCTAGCCCAACTGCTGCTTGCAAGGCAAACGCTGCTGTGCTATCTCTCTGGCCCCATCTTAACTTCTTTTACATACAGGTCTGACTCTGTTTTTTTCTGGGCAGGGTGCTGGGAGAGATCAGAAGGAGATGGACCATATCACTGGTAGTGCTCAGGGGTTACTTTCTTTTTTTTTTTTGGTTTTTGGGTCACACCCAGCAGTGCTCAGGGGTTACTCCTGGCTCCATGCTCAGAAATTGCTCCTGGCAGGCACGGGGACCATATGGGGCACCGGGATTGGAACCGATGACCTTTTGCATGAAAAGCAAACGCCTTACTTCCATGCTATCTCCCAGGCCCCTCAGGGGTTACTTTCAACTTGAACAATGACCATGCAATGCTAGGGATTAAGTACAAGCCTCACTTTGGCAAAAAGAAAGTGCTGAGCCTGCTGAGCTTTCTTCTCTGACTCTCCTTCTTAGCATTGTTCATTTTCCCTGTCACCTCACACTGCATAAGATTGGTTTTGTCATTTGTAATTTTAGGGTTTCCATTTTTTGGAATTTGTGATATAAAAGTAATGATCTCTTTATTTTATTGAAATTTGTGATAAATGAAAAGTGATGATATCTCTCTCTCCCTTTCTCTCTCTCCCTCCCTCTCTCTCTCTCTCTCTCTCTCTCTCTCTTTCTCTCTCTCTCTCTCTCTCATTCTTTTTGGACCATGCCCAGCAGTGCTCAGATATTATTCCTGGGTTTGCACTCAAGAATCACTCCTGGGATGCCGGGCATCAAACCGGGGTTGACCACATGAAAGGCAAACATCCAACTCGTACTCTCTCTGGCCCAATTCTTATCTCTCACCATTAATGCATGAATATTTTTTAGAAGACACAAAACAGAAGGTCACGTTTTAATAGTGATAGTCATTCTCAAAATGTCAAGTATGCAGATAACTTTCACTGTATTATTTTGTGAAGTACTCCTAATGTTTTATTTTATATTTTAATTCTTTAATTAAATAGCTTGGGAGAGGTCAGAACATTTATTTCAGCTTATTCAACATAAACTATTATAAGCTGGAATTTCAGTGAATTTAACTAACATGCCCTGTAAAACTGGACTCCTGTTGCCTAAGGTATACTGTAAACTTAGATATCTTATGATCATGGGGATTACTTAAGAATTGTTCAGAACCCTGCCCACTATACTCTGGCCTCTATTTCTTTTTTTTTGTTTTTGTTTTTTTTTTTTTTTGGTCACACCCGGCAGTGCTCAGGGGCTACTCCTGGCTCCATGCTCAGAAATTGCTCCTGGCAGGCACGGGGGACCATATGGGGCACCGGGATTCAAACCGATGACCTTTTGCATGAAAGGCAAATGCCTTACCTCCATGCTATCTCCCAGGCCCCTGGCCTCTAATTCTTTTATAACTTATACATTACAAAATATTCATCACCTCAAAAGACAACTAAAAGTATATTTTTAAAGACCTTCTTTAGGCTTTCACACAGATCCTCCTTTCCTTTTTATTTGATTAAGGGTTTATACCCAGGCTGCTAAGGTGCTACTGCTAGGTGTGTGCTTGGGAGCCACAGGCTAGAGGACTCCAAGGACATGTGCAGGCATTGAATCCTGAGCCTCTGCATATGAAGCATGTTCTAACTGGCACTGGAAACATCATTTTACCTTTTTGAAACTGTGGAATTAATCATAGCCTGATTTATGTGTTATTTTCCCAACTAATGTCCTCAGAAAAATATCAAGTGACATTTATAAGTCTTAAAAAAATTTAAGGATTTCTCCTTTGACAAAAATCAAGAACTTTCTAGAGTATTAGAAAATTGTCACGGTTATGAGAAGTGATAGGAAAGGATATGAGATCGGGTATAGAGTTACTATATCTGGCATTATACGCTTTGGTAGTAAAGGTTAATCTAAGATTTTTGAAGGAAACTTGAGATGGCATTAATAATTACTTGGTATTTTCTAAAAGAAAGTTAGTAGCTGCCAGGATCAAGCTATTTAGGATTATGCATGTGGGGGAGAAAAAAGCTTATCTTTTTCTGTGAGTTAAGGTAAGAAGAATAGGATATTAAAGTAAAACATGGTAATACACATGTAGCATGAAGAATTGGGGTCTTCTAACATTTGATAAGTAGTGCTCATAAGCAAAAGCAAAAACATAACTTTTTTCCTAAGTTAGGAGATAATGAGATGTTTATTAGATGTGAATGCTAAATTATTTTTATGTTTATAATTTTCTTTTTATGTCATAGTTCACAAAGATGTCTAAAACGAATGGCTTATCAGAAGACTTGATATGGCACTGTAAAACACTGATCCAAGAAAGGGATGTGGTTATAAGACTTATGAATAAATGTGAAGACATTTCAAATAAATTGACAAAACAAGTTACCATGCTTACTGGAAATGGAGGTGGATGGAACATAGAACAACCTTCCATTCTTAATCAAAGGTATTATTAATTTTATCAGGCATAAAAATTCTTTGCTTTTTTCTGTCATGTCTAAGTTATATAAAAACTAGTGCTGTAAGAAAAACCCTAGACTTCTGATGATTCAAAATGTTTCACAGATACAGACAAAAAGATAAATCTGAGCACCCCCTACAGAACATTTCTTGCTTCAAAAATGCCAGCTGCTTACTCATTTCCAAGCAGATATTTCCTTTCCTTTATTTTGTTTTGGGGCCATAACCAGTGATGTGCAGGGGTTCCTCTTGGCTCTGCCCTCAAGAATCACTCCTGGACCAGGAAGATAACGTGGAGGTAGGATTTTGCCTTGCATGCAGGAGGACAGTGGTTCAGATCCCGGCATCCTGTATGGTCCCCCAAGCCTACCAGGAGCGATTTCTGAGCATAGAGCCAGGAGTAACCCCTGAGCACTGCCGGATGTGACACAAAAAACAAAAAACAAACAAACAAACAAAAAAAAGAATCATTTCTTCCTGTGCTTTTGGGGATCACATAGGATGCCCGGGATTGAACCTAGGTAGGGTCTTTGCAAGTTCTATCCACTGTACTATTGCTCTGTCTCCACAGCAGAAATTTCTGTCTTGGCCAAGTTTCTTTATAATCAAATATTCTATGTCTGTGATTTAATGTACTTTTCAAAGCCAAAAAATTTAGTCTTTTGGTAGAAACAGAAAAAATATATATTCACTGGAGAGATACAGGGGGTTTAGGTGCTTGCCTTGCGTATATCTGACCCCAGTTTGAAATTTGGCATGTAGTTTCTGGAGCATTGCCAGGAGTAACCCCTTTGCATCACTGGACGTGGCTTAAATTAAGCAAATTCACACATATAAAGCTTATTTCTACGAGGAAGGATTATATAGCCACATATATATTTGTTTGAAGTATATTCCCTAAAATTGCAACTTTATAAAAACACTGGACAATTTTATTTTGGGATTGTTTTAGGGCCACATGCAGCTGTGCTTAAGGCATACTTCTGGCTCGTAGTCAGGAGGATTAAACTCAGGTTAGCCAGGTGTCAGGCAATCAATCGTCCTATCTTCTGTACTCTCACTCTGGTCCTAGACAAAACAATTTTAATTTAAAATGTATCAAAGATAAGAAAACAAAGTGGCATTTTATAATGGTGACTTCCTATTTTGCATGAGATTGGGATCCCGGAAAGTGGGGAATTATTTTGTGCTTTCTTTATACCTCTAGTGGTTTGAGAACTCAAAATAGGACTGCTTTAAAATTTCTGTAAAGAATCTAGGGTATGGGATAGCTCAAAGGACTGGATTGCATGCTTTGCTTGTAGGAGACCCAGGTCCAATCCCAGACCACATAGTTTAAGTTAAGAATAGAAGCTAAGGGGGCTGGGCGGTGGCACTGGAGATAAGCTGCCTGTGCTAACCTAGGACGGACCACGGTTCGATCCCCCGGTTCCCCATATGGTCCTCCGTGCCTGCCAGGAGCGACTTCTGAGCGAATAGCCAGGAGTAACCCCTGAGCGTCACCGGGTGTGACCCCCCCCCAAAAAAAAAATAGAAGCTAAGAATTGTCAAGTGACAGTCCAAAACTGAAACAGACTACATCAAGTTGTTAACTGCAATACATATAGTGGCAACAACGTGAAAATAGCTCCTAAAATAAGAGAGCAGTTAGAATGAACTATGATTTATCTATATATTGCATTATTCTGCATCCTGAAACTACATTGCATTGTTCAGAATATTTTTGAGAGGTATTTTTTTTTTATTTTTATTTTTTTTTTGGTTTTTGGGCCACACCCGGTGACGCTCAGGGGTTACTCCTGGCTGTTCTCAGAAGTCGCTCCTGGCAGGCACGGGGGAACCATATGGGGAACCGGGGCATCGAAGGTTAGTGCAGGCACCTTATCTCCATCGCCACTGCCTGGCCCCTATTTTTGAGAGGTATTTAATGAGATTATCATGAGTATCTTACTAATAGCTTCTGGTTTTTTTTCTGCTATTGATATTTTCTTAAGTTGATCATAGAAGATTTGCTGATCAACTTAGAAGTACTTAAAAGTCAAATTGTGATTCCTGATCTTGAATAGTAAGCTATAATCTTTTCTGTGCCCTTCTAGGGTGCTTTGTGATATAGGGACTCATGATACAGTTCCCACAAAGAAGCTCTTTTCTGTTGCATAGAAAGAACTATGACAATGTCAGCAAACTCAAATCCTAAAAATATAGTGGGAGCTGTTTCTTTTTGTTCTACAGCATTGGAAATGGGAAGTTCTTCACTCTACAGGTCTTACCCAGTTGAGTCTACTTTATCGTAATTTGGGTTTTTTTAAATCAAATGCTTTATTGCATCACATAAAAGGATCTTCTAAACCCCATTCACAAAGTTCTATTACTAGTAAATAGTATGATCATATAATAAACTAACTTTCATTAAATTGAGGGTATTTTTAAAATGAGATATTTTAAAACATAATTGTGCCCCCCACCCTAGTGTTTTATTAGCTCGAGTCCAAAGTAAAATTCAGAAACCTATGTAATCTCTTCACAGTCTATTTATGTGTAGTTCAATGGGGTGAAATTTGTTGTGTTGTTTTTTTTTTTTTTTCCCCTCTAAAGTTTGCAGTTTTACTTGGTGTTAAAACCTGGAATGCTGGCTGTCTCAAATAGACACTCAGCCTACTTTCTTTTGGGGAAGAATTGACTACCACAGAAGAAAAAAATAGCTTAATGTTTATTTAATAATTTAGCATCATGTTGCGTTTACATGCTCACAGAATATATCGTACTAATTTTAAAACATAATCATGTTAACAAATTTGTTTTGCTATTGCAAATGAGTTTTAATATTTAATATTAATAGAAGAGAAATAGCTATTTAGAGATAAAACTATTAGATAGCACACTTTCCTGTTTAAAATAGACTCTCTGGGGGCCAGAGCAGTGACACAAGCCGTAGGGCATCTGCCTTACACGTGCTAGCCTAGGAGGGGCCGAGGTTTGATACCGCGGCGTCCCATATGGTCCCCCAAGCCAGGAACCATTTCTGAGCATATAGCCAGGAGTAACCCCAGAGCATCACCAGGTGTGGCCCAAAAGGCAAAAAACTTAATAAACAAATAAAAACAAAATAGACTCTTTGCATGGGAAAAAATCAAATCTTATAACCATTCATAACTATTATATAGAAATTTCAAAACTAAAACTTAAAATGCAATGAGAGCAAAGAGAAAAAAATCTATTGTTTTTTTCTGTCATAGATGTAATCATCTCAGACTTGGCCATCTAAAAGATAGTCAGAATTAAACTATTAGGGCCAGAGTGATACCCAGAAGGTAGAGCATTTTTACCTTTCACAGGCCTGACCCGGGTCCTATTCCCAGCACCCCATAATGTCCCCTGTGAGTGCCAGGAATAATTTCTGAGCATAAAGTCGGGAGTAAAACTCTGAGTGCTGCCAGGTATGCCCCCATTCAGCAATAAACTGGTAAAAGCATAAAGTTTGGACACCCATCACTATTAAAATTTCTTTATTTCAGGGGCCGGGCGGTGGCGCTGCAGGTAAGGTGCCTGCCTTACCGCGCTATCCTTGGACGGACCACGGTTCGATCCCCCGGTTCCCATATGGTCCCCCGTGTCTGCCAGGAGCGACTTCTGAGCTCATAGCCAGGAGTAACCCCTGAGCATCACTGGGTGTGGCCCAAAAACCAAAAAAAAAAAATTTTTTTTCTTTATTTTTTGGGCTTTTCTGGACTAGGTCTATCCAGCATCTTTTGCTCTTGTTCACAAGCCCTCATCTTTCTATTCTCTACCCTCTCCTTCAGCAGTTTCTACAGGAGCATTCGGCAATGGTATGAATATATCACTCTTGTGGCAGAGTGTAGATAAGAGAATGCCTTGCTGATAAACTGCTCTAAGTATTTCAGGAGTAGTACTCTGGAGCTCCAGCATTTTTCTGGAGCTATGTCACAGGGAAGAGACTAGAACTTTCCGTCTGTTCACATCCCTAATGTGCTTTTTTGGAGATCTTTTTTGTTTTGTTTTGTTTTTTTTTCGTTTTTGTTTTTTGGGCCACACCCAGTGACGCTCAGGGGTTACTCCTGGCTATGCGCTCAGAAGTCGCTCCTGGCTTGGGGGACCATATGGGGAACCGGGGGATCAAACCGTGGTCCGTCCTAGGCTAGCGCAGGCAAGGCAGGCACCTTACCTCCAGCGCCACCGCCCGGCCCCTTTTTTGGAGATCTTTAAACCAGTCCTTAGCTTTGTATTTTCCTTTTTGAAATTCATTGTTTTGTTCCTGTTTCAATTTCACCCTTTCTCGCCTTTCAAAATGAAGTTTCTAAAAGCAGATTTAAACTTAAATTTATTTCACTCTAAAAAGAAATCATTGTAATGCTGTATGAGAGGATCCTATACCCTCTGACAAAACTATGGCTGAAGTATATGCTTTGCATATGGAGCCCCTGGTTTGATCCCTGGAACCTCGTTTGTTTCTAAGCACTGTTAGAAGGGACCCCTTGGTCAGAAACACAACAAGAAAAATGTAGCTCATTTTTTCTGGTGGTCTAAAAAAACCTTGAAATACTAATTTCCCCCCACTTTGTTGTAATATAGGAAGACTGGGATGATTTTATTGTTGGTGGTAGTAGTTGGTTTTTCGGGGGGTGACTCAGGCAGAGCTGGGAACATGTTCACACCTTGTTCCATGCTGGTGATGCTTAGGGAACCACACAGTTCCATGTACCCAAACAGCACTCTTCGTCAGGTATGTTCTCCAGTTCTCTGAGCTATCTTGCCACTCAGAGAAAAACTTTAGTTTACAGCTTTTTTTGCAGTGTTCTGTTGAAGAAAGAAATTCAGAAGTTTAGGGGCCAGAGCAGTGGCGCAGACCATAAGGCGTCTGCCTTGGCTAGCCTAGAACGGACCGTGGTTTGATCCCCCAGAGTCCCATATGGTCTCCTAAGCCAGGAGTGATTTCTGAGCGAATAGCCAGGAGTAACCCATGAGCATCACCGGGTATGGCCCAAAAACAAAGAAAAAAAAAGAAATTCAGAAGTTTTAGGTTGTAGTTTTGGTTAACATTGAGCACATCACTGCATTGTTGTCTGTAAAATAGCAGTTGGTAGTTAGACATATGAAAAATTTTAGAAGTCTCAATATCAAAGTAATAGGATTGGCACTGAAACATTGTGCGTCTGAAACTCAATCATAAATAATTTTGTTATTTCACAATGACTATATAAAAATAAAAGTAATTGAATTGATAGCCATATGGCAACCATTTAAAACTGAGAGAAAATATTACTACTCTGTTAAAAAAAAAGTGTGGCTTAACAAATGATATGCATGTGAAAAGACAAAAAATTTTTTTAGCAAATTGCATTTAAAAGATCTTAATCAGGGGGCTGGAGTAATAGCACAGAGGTAGGGCTTTTGCTTTGCATGCGGCTGACCCAGGTTAGACCTGGGTTGAATCCCCGGCATCCCATATGATCCCTCGAACCAGGGGCAATTTCTGAGTGCATAGCCAGGAGTAGTCCTTGAGTGTCACTAGGTGTGGCCCAAAAACCAACACCCCCCAAAAAAACCACTTAATCAGAACTGCATCTTCATCAATCTTTTTATGTTTTAGAGAAAGGCAGCACTGTTGTGAAACTAATAGACAATTACTTTAAATTTAGCAAAAGAGCAATGAAGTCCTAACCAATTACTGTAAGTTATTTGTAAATTAGTGTTAATTGAAAATAAAAAAGTCCTGGGGCTGGGCGGTGGCGCTGGAGGTAAGGTGCCTGCCTTGCCTGCGCTAGCCTAGGACGGACCGCGGTTCGATCCCCCGGTGTACCATATGGTCCCCCAAGCCAGGAGCGACTTCTGAGCGCATAGCCAGGAGTAACCTCTGAGCATCACTGGGTGTGGCCCAAAAACCAAAAGAAAAAAAAGAAAAGAAAAAAGTCCTCTGTATCACTGTATATAGTCTTCCAAACATCGCTATCAGTAAATCCTGAGCACTGCTTGAGTGTGGTCCTAAAACAAAAATCAAAAAAACAATTCTGAATTATAGATAGATGTTTCTCAAAATGTCCTTATCACATTCTGAAGTTTCTAGAATGAAGAGGTCTAATATCTCATTTCCCAAAACAAATGTGAGGAAGAAACTTAGAAATCTTTGGGTGAAAAAGAGATAGGAGAACAAGTAGGGCAGTTGCCTTGCACACAGCTTGCACACAGCTGACCTAGGTTCAATCTCTTGTATCAAATATGTTCCCCTGTGAACTGCCAGGAGTAATTTCTGAGTGTAGAGCCAGAAGTAATCTCTGAGCACCAGCATCATTGGAGGTGATGAACATTAACATCACCTCACTATAAACAATTTAAGCACGTTATTCAGAATATACTTATTGAGTCAGCCTGGCAATGTAGCAAATTATTCTTGCTTTTCGTCCTAATATGATATACATAAAATGGATAGTATATATTTTTCTTAATTGGTGGGGGGGCACATCTGGCGTTGCTTGTGGGTACTTTTGACCTTGTACACAAGAATCATTCCTGGTGGGCTCTCGAGACCATATGGAATGCCAGGGATCAAATTTGTGTGCGAATTAGGTGCCTTACTCTATGTACTATCTATCTCTTCAGCCTGATATCAAAGTTTTCTAGTATAAACACAAGATTAGTAATGCTATCGGTGATCTTTGTGATTTTTTTTTTTAAATTAGGGCCAAAATTGGATGAAAAAATTGCGTGGTCATAGACGAGATTCGGCATCCAGAGCCATGGGAACTTTAGCTCACTATACTGTCTTGGATGTTGGGAAGTGAAACTGGGGTCTTGATTCACTGAAATGCAGCCCTGAGCACCACTAGCCCCTCTGATCTGTGCTCCTACACAGAGTTTCTGAGTCTAAGGCTTATTGTTTTCTTCCCTTTTCAATAATGATGCTGAAAAATTAAAGAGAAAAAATATGGGGGGAGGGTTTAATTTGGGAGCCATAGAGATAAGACAGTGGGAAAGGTGCTTGCCTTACATTGACTCACTTATGTACTACACCTGGCACCACAGAAAGACCCTCAAATAGTGTCTGAGTGATTGATTCCTGATTGCAGAGTGAGGTGATTGAATATGGAAAAATTTTTGTGATTCTTACTGTGAGAAAAAAAAATCAATAAAATTTGAAAGGTTGTAAAAATCTGATGTTTTGTGCTGGTTTGAGTATTAATTGCTTTTAACAAGAAGTTAAAAGGTAAGACTAGGTAGAGTATTACAGTTTTTGTGTGTACTGTGCATCATTAACCTGTAAATTTGAACTTATGTCATGAAACTAATAGAAAAACTTAATAGATGTATAAATCTGTAATTTTTGATAATTCTTTCTTTACCAGTCTGTCACTCAAACCCTACCAGAAGGTTGGTTTAAACTGGTTGGCACTGGTCCATAAACATGGACTGAACGGCATTTTGGCAGATGAAATGGTAAGTAGTAGCAGTAACAGTAGCAGTAAAGAGTAATAGTTATACTATTAATACTAGTAATAGTAAGTTGAAGCAATGTGACAAGTTTTTTTCTCAATAATATATTTTCTTAAATTCTAACTTTTTCAGTTCTTCATAAACTATGAAAATTGGTTTGATAAGTTAAAATACCTTGCACTCTGCTGACACCGGATCAATTCCCAGCATTCCATAATGGTCCCCAGGATTGATTCCTGAGTGCATACCTGGGAGTAAACCCTGAGTATCACTGGATGTGGCCCCCAAACAGCAATTTATTTTTTTTAATTAAATTAAAAAATCCTCAAAATGCTGCCATCTTAAAAATATACTATTTTGTTGTCTATCTTTTTGGGGTTTTTATTGGGGGGGGGGTCATACACAGCGGCGCTCCAGGGTTACTCCTGGCATTCATTATGGTCTCCCGGGCCTGCCAGAAAAAATTCTTGAGCTCAAATAAAGCTAATTTCTATATCATAAATTATTTTATGTGAGAGATTCTTTTATATTATGTAAAGATGCATGTTGATGATAAATAAATGTTTTCATCTATGAGAACTGAGAACAAAATATCAAAGATATTAAGACAATTGAAAATGTTTTTTCACATTTTAAACACATTGGAGCTGTTGATGCACTTGTTCTCCACCTGCTCCCTTCTTCCTGGTTTGCAGGTGTTTTCTCTCTGTGTACGAACAGTACTGTACCTCTTATTTCAAATAAATGTCCCACCCTGGGATATTATTTTAACTTGATTCTCTTCCTCTTTCCAAATAGAGTGACATTGTATGTAGTTAAGCTTGGACATGTAAGATAGGACCCATATATGTTGAAAGAGAAGTTTATAATTCACTTGAAGTGCACGCAGTTTCAGCTGAGTGCATGGAAGGTGCAAGCAGGCACTTTTCAGTGAGTACTATCCAGGTCTACAATTCAGTTCCTAGGGAAGTTCCCTTGTGTCCTCTTTGCTCAGTCACCAGGCTTGATACCTCACACCACAGTCTTTCAGACTTTAGCTTTAGTGCATATATTTGTTTCTGTTTTTTGGTACAATAGGAAGTGAGTAAGATTTACTGATGCTATTACATATAGGCAGTATGTTTCTTTTTATTCAAATCTATAGTATAAATTTGGTTATATAAAGTTGCGTATTTTTTCTGCTGATGGGATTTTTTTGTTATCTAAGTAGCCTATTATATATAATGATTATTGGTTATTATAATAATAAATGAGCTGTGAACAATCTTTTGTTGTTGTTATTTGGGCCATACCTGGCGGCTCTCAGGTGTTACTCCTGGCCAGAAATCCCTCCTGGCAGGCAAAGGGGACCATATAGGATGCTGGGATTTGAACCACCATTGATCCTGGGTCTGCTGCTTGCAAGGGACTTCTGCTGTGCTCTCTCTCCAACCTTGAGCTGTGAACATTCTCACTGTCTTTTTTGGGGGCATAAATGCGCAATCTCTTGAATATATTCTTAGGAATAGACTTACTGGGTAATGTGATATGTGTGTTCAGACAAATTTGCCATTAGAATATTGTCCCTAGTTCATTTAGTATGTAGTAAATATTTGCTTACGGAAGGTTATCAAAATTTAAACTTTTCTTTGCAATACAGAGTTCTTGCATGTTACTGTGTGTAAGATATTAATTAGAAAACTTGTAACAAGTTTTAGTATGCCTTTGTAGATATAATTATTCCAATAGAAATTCTCATTACTTGCAGAGAATAATAAAACTTCAATGTATCTTTTTAATTTTTAAGTTTAAAATGTTATGTATATTCTTTTAAATGTTTAATTCTAGGGCCTAGGAAAAACTATACAAGCTATTGCATTCCTGGCATACCTATATCAAGAGGGGAATAAAGGTCCTCATTTGATTGTTGTTCCAGCCTCAACTATAGGTTTGTAAATAAATGTGTGAGTTATAGTTGACTAGTGTTTTTTGTGAGAAAAATTGTGTGTGTGTGTGTGTGTGTGTGTGTGTGTGTGTGTGTGTGTGTGTGTGTGTGTGAGAGAGAGAGAGAGAGAGAGAGAGTGCTTTTCAGAGGTAAATATTAATTTATTTGTTCTTGTATGTTTCCTCTTTGTCCCAGTGTTTAATTGTATTGTCAGTTCTTAACTACTAGGTTTTTTTGTTTGTTTGTTTGTTTGTTTTTGGGTCACACCCGTCAGCTCAGGAGTTACTCCTGGCTCTATGCTCAGAAATCTCCCCTGGCAGGCATCAGGGACCATGTGGGATAGGGTATTCAAACCACCGTCCTTCTGCACGAAAGGCAAAAGCCTTGCCTCCATGCTATCTCTCTGGCCCTATAACTACTATTTTTTTTAACCTTTAAAGTTATTATAGATTGAAGGACCATTTTGTTAAGAACATTTGTTTACACAGCACTTAATTTTAATTACATTACAGGGGGGTTTGTTTGTTTTGGTTTGGTTTTGGGTCACACCTGGCTTCGGTCAGGGTTTTTCCTGGCTCTTCGCTCAGTAATTGCTCCTAGCAGTTTCGGGGGACCATATGGGATGCCAGGATTCAAAACACCATCTTGTTCTGGATTGGCTGCATGCAAGGCAAAAGCCTTACTGCTGTGCTCTCTGTAGAAAATTACAGTTATTATTTAATTAAATTTTGTAAATTTTAATAAGTAGTTTAAGAAAAAGCACTTTTAAATATATGATTAAACTTTCAAGTTAGAAACGATCCATCTTTACTGAACAATGCTGTTCTACTTTTTCTTTGTAAACCAACAGCTATTTGCTTATGAATGGAACCTGAAATAAAACTTCTTAAGTTCAGAGAGATACATAGTACTGGGGTCACTGGGGCTTTGGCTTTTCACCTGGCTGGCCCTGGTTCAGTCCCATGCACTGTATAAAGTTCCCTGAGCACTGCCAGGGGTCTTTCCTGAGCAAAAAACCAGTAATTGCCCCTGAGCATACTGTTAGTGGCAATAATTTTTTTTTTTTTTTAATTTGAAGGTGGTGGGGCCCGGAGAGATAGCCCAGTGGTGTTTGCCTTGCAAGCAGCCGGTCCAGCACCAAAAGTGGTTGGTTCGAATCCCCAGTGTCCCATATGGTCCCCTGTGCCTGCCAGGTGCTATTTCTGAGCAGACAGCCAGGAATAACCCCTGAGCATCGCCGGGTGTGGCCCAAAAATAAAAAACAAAACAAAACAAAATTTTGAAGGTGGTGTCTTCCTATAAAGATAATGATTCGTCCTTGCCTCTTCCTTTTTTTTTTTTTAATTTCGGGCCAAACTCGGTTGACTCTAGTTACTCCTGGCTATACGCTCAGAAATCTCTCCTATTTCGGGGGACTACATGGAATGCTGGAGATCATATGGAGATGATGGACATCAGGTCCGTCCCGGGTTAGCTGTGTGCAAGTCAAAAATGCCCTCTCACTCCAGCCCCTCTGCTCTTCAAATTTTTGTTTTTGTTTTTGGGTCACATCCTGCAGCGCTCAGGGGTCACTCCTGGCTCTACACTCAGAAATCGCTCCTGGCAGGCTCCGTGGACCAGATGGGATGCCGGGATTCGAACCACCGACCTGCATGCAAGGCAAACAAACGCCTTACCTCCATGCAATCTCTCCGGCCCGCTGCTCTTCAATTTTGTGCTGTCTTAAATTTTTTAATTTTAACCAACTGGAGTAAAATTGTGAAATTTATGGTTCTAAAAATTAGGCATCTTATTCTTCCTATATAATAGTAATTTCTGAGTAAAGTTAGTCAAACCTCTTTATTTACTGTATACAATACATATGATATTATAGGAGAGTCAAGTTATTATAATTTTTTTTTTTTGCTTTTAGATAACTGGTTACGTGAAGTTAATTTATGGTGCCCCACTTTAAAGGTGCTCTGTTACTATGGTAAGGATGGTACTTTCATTTAACATCTTCAGACATTTATATTTCAGAAAAATTAAATGCTATGAGTACAGTCAATGTGTGTATTGTTTTTGAATTTTAGGCTCTCAAGAAGAACGTAAGCAAATTAGATATAACATACATAGTAAATATGAAGAGTACAATGTGATTGTGACCACGTAAGTACTGGAAAGAAAAATATTTTTAATTTTTTCTAATTTTTATTATAATACCGTGATTTACCAAATCGTTCACAGTACAGTCATTTCAGGCATTAAATGTTTAAACACCAATCACTACCATAGCCTGTCTCCATACAAACACAAAGTTACTTCACATTACATGTTATAGCATGAAGGCAACTGGAAATTATCAAATCTTGGGTCAACACTAAGTCTATTTAAAATGATTGTATCTTTCCCCGGTATTACTAAAGTCAATGTCTAAAGATTTGCTGGACTGTGGTTTGGTGCTCACTAAGCCTTCTGTATCACTGGTTAGGCTCTTAGAGGCAGGGAGGTTACTGTGTAACTTCCGTATCAGATTTCATGTGATACTGAGGGGCTGACACTACAAATACAGTATTTATACATCTGTAAAAAAAAAATTACAAATTGAATGGCTTGGAAGTTTGTTTGAGTAGGCCAGTTTGTGGAGTTGAACCCTTTTTTGTCTGAAAGTGTTTGATTGCTGTAGTTCATGCAAAAGGAATCTGCCCCTTGTTTCTGAGAAGGTCATAAAGATAGCAGCCTGGACCAGACTACTTGGGATATATTGGCAGATATAATTCTCTTCTCTAGAAAAATATTTAAAATAATGTGTACAGTCTCCGAATTAAAATTATGTAAATACTCATGACAGAAAGTTTATTTTATGAAATATATAACAAAAGTAACATGTTATGGATCCAGGCATTTTCCAGTTTGATATGTAACTTCAAAATAGTTTTGGCTACT